>CAUYPO010061916.1:0-73118 GCA_963574435.1 Cheirogaleus major
AAAACTATGGTGCTCAAATGGTGGTAGTGTTCACCAGGGTTGGGGGGGGCAAGACCCACATCATAGGGATGTGGCGAGCATTGTCAGGGGGACAGGCATACCTCTAACCCTTCTTAGGGAGAGGCATAGCTATACAATGTACACAAAATGTAAAAAAAAAAAAAAAAAAAATCTTATGTTGGATGGAGGGTAGGCAGGAGGGGGGAGGAAGTGTAGAGTTACATAATGTGTGCCTTGCCTGGGCCACCAGGGGATTGGACTCGCTTGAAGCTCTGACATGTGGGGGGGGGGAGGGGGGAGGGGCAATGTATGTAACCCTAACAACATTTGTACCCCAATTATATGATGAAAAAAAAGCAAAAAAAAAAGGAAAAAAAAAAAAAAAGAATCTCTTTCTGGTTTTGGCAGGTATTTGCTAAATTAGTCTTTTTCCAACAAGGTGCAAAGAAAAGCAAGAGGGTTGTTTATTCTGTGCAAATATTTCACATTGCCAAGGTGACCAGAGAGACATCTCAACCACAAAACTAGTACAAACCACAAGGAACCAAGGGAAACCAATATAGCCCAAAAAGGTAGATTTCAAAGTGAAACTAAACATTTGAAAAGGTACACTAGAAAGGGAAAAGGCTATAGCACAGATAAAAAAAAAAAAAAAAAAAAAGAAATGTCATTTTTTAAAAAAAGTTTTTTAACTTCAAATGAAGCAAAAGTTTTTTTGGGGACCCATATTCCCTATAGGGCCAGATACTCAACTACAAACCCACGAACGAAATCGCGGACAAAAATAGAAAAAAAAAAAAAAAAAAAAACCTGCCTAGTACAATTTAATTGAGTTTCCTGGAGGGACAAGCTGAAACCAACCAACTTTTCCATACTCTGGGAAGGAATTTGAATCTCGCATGCCCAGTGGGGGAAAAAGAAGAAAGCCAGTTGTCTCCTGCATTTTAATATGGAGTTTCTTTAAAATTTTGGAAGTCTCTTTAGGAAGCCAGGAGCATTCAGAAATTTAAAAAATAGGCCGAACTTCCCTTGTCACTTCTTTTTGTCACCTATTTAATTGGATACTCTTGCTCACCCAGAGTTGAAGATCCCTTGGCCCAGAAAGTAAATTGAGTTAATGTGTCGTTTAGAGCAGTGGTCCCCAACCTTTTTGGCACCAGGGACCGGTTTCATGAAAGACAATTTTTCCACAGACCAGAGAAGGGGCACGGGGGTGGGGAGGGGAGGCAAAGCTCAGGCGGTGATGCGAGCAATGGGGAGCAGCTGTAGATACAGGTGAAGCTTCACCTGCTCCCTGCTGCTCACCTCCTGCTGTGTGTTCCCCCAAGCCTTCCCCGTCCCTTGCAACTTTCATGGAAGACAAGTTTTCCATGCACCAGAGAGGGCAGTGTGGCAGAGCTCTGTGGCCTGGTTGGGGGGGCTTGGGGACTGCAGCTTTAAAGGACAGGAATAGACAAGGAAAAAGGAAACAATCCAAGGCTAGAGTCCCAAGGTGTACCTGAGAGGCAGCCCCTCCCCGGCTCCCACGGCTGTGTGACGGAGCGCGGCTGCCCTCCCATCCTGGCCAAGGGTCACCTGTGATCTGAGCAGAAGTATCTAAAAGGGATTCTCTGCCTGCTGATTTTGTGGCCAAAAAAGCCCATTTCATTTCTCATCACTGCCTTAGCATCAACGTTTAGAGAAATCAGAGCAAAACCAAAGTCTTTAGCCCTTTACGTTCAGGAAAACCAAGAAAAGCTAACTCCGGAGTGACAGTTTCCCATGGACAGACTGTTAGCTGCCCGTACCTGGTGAATACCAGCTTGGGGACAGGATGAATTAGACATCCTGGGGTGGATCTGGGGGCTGCAGATTCCAGAGAAACTTTGGATGGCCTATCTTAGCTCGTGTCTGTTACAGGACCAGTTTGGTGGAGACCAGTTCAAATCAGAAATGAAACCCACTTTGGAAGAGGTCTAAGCCTCCAATCTTTGAACCTTTAGCTTTAAGAATAGGCCTCCAAAAATCCACCCAAGCTATAACAGCACCCAAAGGGCAATGCCCTGGTCTGGACCAATGTCCCCAAGCCTTTGCTGGGATGGACTTAAAAAGACTGAAGCTAAATAACACTAATTCAGGGGCTTCTGAAGTTATGTTGCACCATGTTAGCAAACATATCCTCTCTTGCATTCGACTAACATTCACGGTGACCTTATGGAAGACACTACACTGGGTACCAGGGGATGGAAAAGCAAAACCCCACCATTTCTGCACTCCCTGGAGCTCACGGTATAGCCACGAAGATAGAGGAAGAATATATTGAGGGAAGAAAGGGCCCTCCGTGGAAACATGAACTCTGGATGCAGAAACTCACACGAAGATCAGCTCACGAATACTGGGGTTTCGGAATGATATACGTGATTTTTGAAGGTCACAGATTTCTCCCTCCGAATGTTCAAGTACAAAGTAAGCCTGATGCTGAAAACCTAAGAAGATCATAATCTGTCAAAAATGTGTCTATTCTTTCTCTTTCTTGGTGTGTCAGACATCTGATCAAAGAGACACGAGAAGAAGATGAGAGTTCAGCACAAAGACTCTAGAAATGGACTCAAAACACTTGGGTTATTTTCTGGAAACAGCCCAATTTCATGATCATTTTAGAAGAAGTCACTTCATTCCCTTTCTGAAACCATAAAGTGACAACAAATTACCCCTGGCGCCGCCCCCCTCACCAGGACATTGGAAGAATTAATGAGACAGTGTCTCTAAAATGCTTTGAGTTCATTGGAAGGTGTCACAGAAGCTAAATAAGAAATACTGTTACCATTGAAGCTCTTCTAATCCAGCGAGCTTCAGTGGAGCTGTAAAATACCTCCATGCTCTCTTCAAATCTTTTTCTCCCGAACTTTTAAAGGTTGGCATGACTGATTCATCTAACATTTCTGAAAGCAGCCAACAAAATGGAAAAGAAAAGCTGAATGCAAATCCTTGTGTGTTTCTGCACAAGAGGTTACAAGGAGCAAAGCGTACAACCTACTTCCTGCTCCCCCACCCCCGCCCTTCCAGCTCAGGGCCCTAGCTGGTTATGTGCCTTATCCTCACTCATACACAAATTATTCATTTTCCACTCTGAGTCAGAACCTTTTGGTCTCTAAACGTACTGACAAAAATGCATCAAGCCATTTTATGTTTGGGATATTTTTCCCTTAAGCACACGTTTTTATGTTCCTCACTGTGTGTCCCTTTAGAAATCACAGACTTCATTTGCATGTAATTGATTTATATATGTTTGAATTTTGCTCCATTAGAAACGTGGCTCTTCCTCCCCCCTACCCACCCATGTAGGTCAATTTTACTGGATCCCAATTAATTATAAACTCCTTGGAAGCAGAGATTGACTTGGTACTGTCCCTTGATCCTGATTTTTGCTGTGTCCTTTGTATCTATTTTATTATATTCTTAAAATATCCCCTCATTTGGGGAGAGGGAGGAGGATGTTGTAACTCCTAGGTGGTGCTGTGTGGAAGTCCCAGAGATCCTGGTGTCAACTCTAGGGTTACTGCAGGCACTAGGGAGAGACAGGTGTATCCTTTATATTACCTGGCTCTGCATTGCGAATTCACGCCTTCTGCAGGGGAGGTGAATGCCACTCAGGGATGGTTTTACAAGTCAAGGATGTGGAAAATGGCCACATCCTATTGCAAATACGGACCAAATGAACTCTTCAAGCGAGTCAACCATGAGACAACCAGAGAAGTCAAGTAGAAGAGAATCTACTTAAATATTTAGTAAAACACTTCAAAGGAATGAATGCAAAGACATTGCCATTCACATCCCAAGTGGAACGGGGGCCTCTCTTCCACCTGGAAATGGCCATGATCCTCATTAAATCACAAGTGTCCCCTGTACCCTCCAGACCAGAGGGGAGAGAGTCCAGGGACTTACCAGCTCCTCATTGTAAACAAGAACAGAAGTGTTCATTGACCTCACCCCCCACTACTGACCTTCAACGGAAGGGAAAATCGTGATGATTACAGAGCCCCAGAGCCACATGGTACTTTTCAGAACATTTTCTGATTTTTTTAATCTCCTTCCTCTCCTCCAGCATAAACTCTCTCAAGCTCGGACTGGCAGGTTCTCAGTTCACCCATCGTTTCCCAGCCCCAGGGGAACATGCCCACATCACTCTTTTTCATCTTTTCCTCTTGCAAGAACTAACTCAAATGCTCTAAGAACACTTCCCTGATCTCCCCACAGGGACAACTTCCTTCTTCCAGAGCAGCTCTAGAAGTCACCCCTCACCGGCGCTTACCATCGACTTATTCTCCTACGGTGCATGCTATTTATTGAGTCCATCACTGTCCCCTAAAATGCATGGCAGGTGCCAGGCCAGGTGAGGGGTTGGCTGTACCAAGATCATCGACGCAGACCCCGCCTGAGTCTGAAACTCCTCGAGAGTAGAGGTCTTCTGTGATTCTTTCTGCCTCCCCCTCCCCAGCCAGCACGCTGCCCTGCTCAGGTGTACAAGCACCTGGTCAATGGGTTGATTCAAATATGCAATCAGGAAATTCACAGAAGACTTTCCCAAACACCGATTCATGAAAATGCCTCATTTTTCCTAAAAAAAAAACAAAAAACTGTCACGTCGTATACTGTGGTTTCATCCTCTGCGTGAGAGCAGCACAGGTCTCTGGCTTCAGGCGTTTACTAACTACTGTTTACCTGCTCTGCAACTTAGGGACTTTGGAGGGGAGTGTGGAAGGGGAGTGTGGGGTGTGGGGCTGATGATGCATTTACATAACAAAATATATTTATAGCAAGAGATTCCAGTCGTTCAAAATGCAAAGGAAACCAAAACAAATTTGCAAGAATGAGGGGCACCTTTTCATCTTCCTCTTACTTCCAGCCAACAGCTCAGTCATTTACTTAGAATGTCTTTAGACTCTTCTTTTTTTTTTTTTCCACCAGAGGGTACATTAGCTATGAGAGTTATTTACCTCTAACCAAAGCCTAAGGGAGCACAAAAGGGGGAAGCTGGTCATTGCCTTAAGACTACAGAGCAAGGGGCAGGCATTTTCCAGAGGAGCCAGGATGGCTCAGAAGCCAGGTGATTCATCCTGGGAACAGGTATTTATCTTCTCACTCCCCTTTCCCACTCCCTTCCTCTCCCGAGGAGCCCTTTCTATACCTGCCACCACACCTCGAGAACAAAACAGGGACCCAAGCCATAGTTTTATTCCCTCCAAAGCCAGTTTCCATCAGATAGTCTCATCGAGATAAACAGATTAAGAAGATAAGACGTAGAAAGGGTGAGCACAGAGGAGCTGGGGAACGTGGGGAGGATATTTTAATTAGGATTTCATGGCATAAAGGTCTTAATCGACAGTTGATATGTGTTGATCAGGTTTGGTTCAGAGCAAAATAAGAAATGAAATAAAGTACCTGTCTTCTGTTCCCGTCGAGTCTACTGATGAGAATCCATCCCATCTGTGTTCAGTCCCCCAAACATAACATTGATTCATTCTGTGACGACCCCTCATGTTGATCATCGGTTCCACCATTTGTTTATAGGTAAAAAAAAAAAAAAAAAAAAAGAAGAAGAAGAAAAATGGCATCCACGAAGCAGTTATTTTCAAGTTGGATGTTTACAAGCAGTTTAACCTAAAAGCTCACATAAGGGGAGCAGTCAGAAAGGCTTGTGTAGAGTCAGAAGGACCTGAGTTTCAACCCAGTTCTGCCATTCACTAGCTGTGTGGGCAAGAAAACGACTCCGGTATTCTAAACCTCAACCTAAAGCTTTTGTGAGAATTAAATACGCGTGCTAGCCAGGATTAAATAGCGTATGTACAATAATGTAATGCATATAAAGGATTTAGCAGAATGCTTGGCATTTAATTAGCACTCAATACATGGAAAGCAGAAAGAGAGAGGAGGAGGAAAGGAGAGAAAATGAAAAAAGATATTAAACTATCTCTGTCTGTCTCCATGTACACACACACACACACACTCTCTCTCTCTCTAAACCTGAACCTACATGGACTTCCTTGAGAATGACAGTTGGACAGATCAGGGGATTCCTAGGTTGATCACAGGCAGCCCTGAAAGAAGTGGGTTCAGAATGAAACTGAGAAACAGATTTCAACCCAGAACGGACCCCAGGAGTCCCAGAGATAACCGTACCTGCAGTCCACCCACACTGATACAGGATGCCTCCTCAAACCTAAGCGTTCCTTCTAACCATCCTCCAGCCATGGCAGGCTCCACACCTGAGCAACACTTTCAAGGGATTCTGCAGAATCGAATTCTGCCCTTCTCAAATTCCTAATCAGTGCAAAAGAGATAATTTATTTTTCTCAGATCTCTTCTCTCTCCCCCACCCCCTTTCCATGTACAGCAGATCTGCATAGGCTGCCTGTAATCCCAGCTACTGGGGAGGCTGAGGCAAGGAGTTTGAGACCAGCCTGAGCAACATAGTGAGACCCCATCTTTATTGACAGAAAAAGAAGGAAAATAACGTCCGGTGGGGATATACATAGGATATCAGAAGAGCATAAGGGAGGAACAGGAATATCTAACCCAAAGTGAGAGGGTCGGGAAGACTTCCCAGAGACGATGATACCTGAAATGAACTTTAAAGGAAGAGTGGGAGTTCTCCATGCCACAGCTGAGGCAGAAAGGGGCATGCAAGTTGGAGCAGGAGACATGTTGAAAGCACAGAGATGAGAAAAAGATGACGATTAGAGCACTAGAGGATTACCACCAGAGTGGGGGGTCAGGGTAGAATTTGAATGGTCAGAGATGAAACCAAAGAGGTAGGCAAGGCCATGCCAACTCATGGAGAACCTGTTGAGGCGTCCGGATTATTTCCTGAAAACAACAAGACTTTAAGCAATTAGAATGATATAATCAAATATCCGTGTTAGAAAGTACCTTCTGATAACAGAGTGAAGAGTTTGGAGGCAGGAGGTGAGAGGTCAGGAACGGGGGTAAAGTCAAGATCCACCCAGTGCACGTGGCATTGGCCGGACTTGGGAACTGAACGCATGTGGGAAGTCACGGAGAAGTCGAGAAGGAATCCCAGATTTCTGCTGGGACAGCAGGTGGACCATGACACCATTCACCGAGGAAGGAATATAAGGGAAGACAGGAATGGGAGGAAGATGCCTTCAGCTTGGCCTTTTGAATTTGGGGCCCTAGAATATAGAGAAGTAAAACTATCCAGTTGGAAATTATATCTATTCATCTGGAAGTCGGGAGAGGAATCTAAGCTAGAAATGAAGAGTTGAGATTCACGTGCCCCTCGTGAAGGTCACGTGGGGAAGTCACAAGTACAGTGAAAAGAGAAGGAAACCAAGGTTAGAGCCTGGGAAACACCAACATGTGGGTGGAAGAGCAGTTGACAGGGGGGACCAGGAAGGAGCATCCAGAGAGGAAAGGAAAGGTTTCAAGGAAGAGCTAGGTAGCTTCGTGTCCACTGCAGGAGGAACATCAGGTAAGACAAAGAAGGGAAGAGCCCACTGAATTAGGAAGACATGACTTCGAGAAGTCAGCTCACGTAGCAAGGTGTGGGTGGGGTGGCCTCTCTACCCTCCATCTCACTTCAATATCTGACTCACTGCCACTTCAGTTCACACCTTTTCTGATGGTGTAAAAAATGCACGTCAGGAGCCCCCGGACGAGTTGTCAACAGTCTGGACTCAGCAGAGGTGAGGAGTCAGAGGGTCAGCCGTGGTGACCAGCACACGCAGGTGGAGGCGGTAGACTGAGTGGGCTAAAGACCGTTCAGAAGAACCTTTGTGCTTGTGGCTGTGAGCCGTCACATCCTGTGACTATAGTACATACAGCGTGGACACAGGGTTGACTATATACAGTGTGTGACACAGACTTCATACCTTAGCGTAAAGAGTTCAGCAAGAAAGTAAAAGTGTTCCTGTTAGCTAGCAAGTTAATTCCTGAGAACTTCAGAGTTCCGTCCAAAACTTTCTTTTTAACCCTCTTTCTACTCACCAGGCTCTGTCTGCACATTTCAAAAAAAGTGAGGACGCACGTGCTCATTTCCCGCGCAGGTGGGTCCTTCGGGAGAATTTGGCACTTAGGGTCTACATTTACACAGATGATGGACGTATTTCTCCATACCGTTTCCAAATAGGGATACCGTGTCAAAAGAAATAAACTTGTGCATGAAGTTTCTTGATCTTTCGTAATGAATAAATAATTAAATGGATGGATTGCTTATTGCTAACACCATGATAAATTAGATATGGGGACTAATGCATGTGTCGACTTTGTTGTTTTAATTGACGAGGAAGTCGTTTGTTATGTATCAAATATAAAGGTCACAAAAGATATGTATTAATTTCTAGCCAGCATCTGGCACACAGAGAATTAATTAGAATATACAGTATCAACCAGCTTTCCCACACGAAAAGGCAGAACCCATCTGTCACTTTCCCCAACATCCCTTGTTCCAGCCATAATTACTAAAACATTGATGATTATGTGATTTTCCCATTTCCCTTTTTGACATTGTGATCTTTTACTTTTTTTCTCTGTGTTGTTTCAGCAAATGCTGGTAAGAGACACATAGTTGTTTTATACATAGTTAAATACATAGGCATTTTATTTTATTTCTATTTCATTGATAGAATGCATCAGACAAAATGGGTTATCTAACATTGCTTCAAAGTATTTGAAGCAGCTGCCAACGTGACCCATAGTTTTTCTACCTCACACACAAGCATAGCCTAAAAGACAATTCTAATCCTAGGAAAGAAACATTTCCAACGGTGTCTATTGCCACGTTCAACAGAAATACAACATGAGCTTTATACACAATTTTAAATTTTCTAATCGCTACATGGAAAAAGTAAACTGTTGAAATTAACATGAATAATATAGTTTATTTAACTCAACACATCCAAAACATTACTTCAACATGTGGTCCACATAAAAGAGTATTGAGATATTTTACATTGTTTTTCATACTAACTCTTCAAAACGAAATGTATATTTTATACTTACAGCACTTGTCAGTTCAGAAGCTAAATTTCCAATGGTTAAAAAAAATACAGTCCTACCAAAACAAACAACAACAAAAGTGTGTTTACCATAACAATCTTTTACACTGCTTTAGGTTTAAAATCTAAATTTAGATTAATTAAAATCAAATGCATTTAAAAAAATCAGTTTCTCCATCACACAAGCCACTTTTCAAGCGCTCAAAAGCCACATATAAGTAGTGGCTACTGTATCGGACGGCACAAATTGAATTCCATTCCAACCAGTGAGCCAAAGCATGATATCATCAGCTCTCTCTTAGAAGTACTCACGGAGTAGAGCCACGAGAAGGTAGAACATACCTGTGCTGTGTCAGGTGCGGTACCTGGCCCACATCAGTTGTTACTGTAAAGTGCAAACTCTTCGATGGTAGCACTTCCTCTGTTTTGTTCAGTATTAGCATCTTTAAAGTTAGACTGTGCCCGGCACACCGTAAGCACACAATAAATACTTGTTGAATAAGCAAATTTGTCGTGTTTTCTGTAATTATTTTAGCAACCATGAAACTCAAACAAGCTAAGTACCTTACCCAGGGTTATACAACTAATAGTGATGGAGTCATGATTCAGTCTCGGAACCGAATGAGATCTAAAACCAGTGCTCTCTTTGCAGTGCCATGCTCCGATCGAAGGCCAAACAAAGATTGTGTCTTACTTGGGAATTCGTCGTGTACTTTGTTGCTAGCGGGTGAGTCACTCTGTTTATGTGTGTTTATGCTGGTATTAAAATTAGTTTTCATCCTCCAAATCCATGCCTACTCATGCAGAGAGCATGGCAGAAGCAACTGGAACGTGTGTTGAGTGGAACGAAAAAGTCAGTCTTGCTCTGCGTGACAGTTAGGGCAGGATGCGGAACAGGTAGTTGAAATGTAGCAGAATTTGGTAAGTCTCACAAGGATCTGTTTACACATGAAGCCCATGTAGATGCTCTTGCAATCAGTTCACAATGCTGACAATCTGACTTTGCCTGTTAAAGCTCAGCCCTTGCATCCTGGACAAACAGCATGGAAGTGAGGAAACACATCACTCCCTTACTCTCTGCTTCCCTTACTCCCCATTTCCTATTCTAGCCTAAACTTCCTGCGTATATCTCTTTCATTTTGCATCAATAGCTGCTCATCTCTCACTATGACATTTCTCCTTCCTTTTCCTTGAAGTCAAAATAGATCAGAGTTCAAACTTTGCAGGGGGTTATTGGCAAACTTGAGTAAGTCGCTTCACCTCTCAAATGGCTTTCTCACCTGTAGAATGGGAATAATAATACCTCTCTTATCTGCCTCTCCAGTGGTCAGCAATTAGGTAACGGTGCACAGTTGTGCCCTGTGTAAAGAGTAGCTACTAATATTATTACCCAAAGTAAACTTAAGCCTCAGCTGGCGTTTCTGAAGTACCTACTGCGTTGCAAGCACTCTTAGGGACTTTCATTCTTTCCATCACCCTTTCCTTCATCCCTAAACACCCCAACTTTAGCATGGTGTCTCCTCCCCCACAAAGTCATCTACAACTGCCTGCTATTCTTTTCCATTGTCCGGAGAACAGATTACCTTGACCCGTGGTTTTCAAACACCCATACACCAACGAATGCCAGGCTGGGAAAAACTTCTCCCAGAGGAGCAAGACAAAATAACAACCATGTAGTTTTTCTTCATGAAGCCAAATTCATTAAATTTAAACAATCCCCATTATTCTGAGACTGGCCTTCGATTTCTTTCCTCCTTTGTTAAAATGTCTCTTTCTTCTTTTAAAAATGAGAGGAGGAGGAGGAGGAAGATGGTGATGATGATCATGATGATGTTTTTGTTGTTTTTGTTAATGCCTTTTTTTTTTTTTTGCAAAATGAAAAAAAAAATGGCAACATTTTGTTTACCCTGGGAATTTTTTTTAAAAAATTGTATTAAGTCTGTGAAGTCTACAGTTCTTTATGCCTCAGTCAACCTCCTCTAATGTCAAGGAGTTGAGGATGGGCCGCACTCTGCAGGCACTCAGCCAATGCCCGGTTAAAACACTGTGTGGGCTCCTTGTTGCTATTGGGTTAATATCAGAATCTTTAAAGTGCTCTGTTGGCAGCTTCGGGGGTCTAGTGTCTGTCTCCCTTGCCTGCTTCCCTCTGGCCTGGTCCCCCCGGCTGCCGTCCTGGGGGCTCCCACAGCCCATCCGAGCTCCTGCCACGCGGCCGTCGCTCACGCCCCTCCCCCTTCAGGTCTCCTTTCTGCTCAAAGCCCCACGCCAGCTGTGGGCTCTGCCTGGAGCACCCCTCCCTGCCTGCTCCTGCCTTTCCTACTCCCTCCACCCGGCTCATGGGGACTCCTCCTTCAGGCCCAGCTTCAATGTCACACCCTCTGCTTCCCAATAACCCTCTGACGTTCCCAGACAGGCTTTTCTCCTACCTCACAGGTAGAGGCTGATGCCACGTACAGAGAGAAGTTAAATGGTTTCCCCAAAGTCAGTGGCAGAGAGGGGACGAAACCCCAGATTTCCTGATATATATAATAGAAAGGTCTTTACAGAACATCCATGCCCAAATAAGGTTTAGACATGGAGGGGATGGGAGTGGAGTACGGGGTTTGAAATGCAAAGCCCCCAAGCCAGAGCTATCCACTCCTCCCTCTTCAGAACTCTCTAACCTCAATGCCATCTGGAGACAAGGTCATTAGCAACGTTGTGTTACCTTTGGTGGGTTAGATGTAACCCTGGATGCATCCTGTGTACCCTTGGGGAGGGAAACCTACACCTTCCTGAAAGTAAAATATATCTCTCATTTTGGCAGATGACAGTGCCTATAAAATGTTCCCATTTCCTTCCACCTGCAGTGGAAGAATCCCTCCTCATCAACCCAGGAGGCAGGAAAGCCCCTGAGACAGCGGGAGGTCCTCTCCAAGCTGGCTGCTGTGGGCCAGCTCCCTTTGGTGGCAATGTCTCTCGGAGCCCCCAGCCACTCCGTCAGCACCGTCCCTTGCTCAAACCCCGCTGCCCCTCGGGAATGGAGCCGCCCAGGGAGTCTTGCTCTCAGGGGATGATTCCTAGAGAACCCCCCCTCCCTCCTGGCTGTTGAGGCACCCACCTAAAGGATGTGAAGGGTCGTTTTTAATAACGAATGTTGTGTTAGGAAAATCCCCCCAGCACATAAACGAACGATCAGTTCATGGTACCCAAACGTGATGCTCAGCGTCTTGAAGCCATGAGGACATCTGGTTCAGCGGCTCTGAGAAGTTTGCTCTCAAGGAAGCAAAAAGGCGCTGGAAGCCCTTTCCTCCGGACACTTTTCTACAAGAAATGATAGAGCAAAGCCCAGCCTGCAGCTGGGAGACCCAGAACAAAACTCTTGCCCCAGCAACTGCTCGAATGTCTGAGCAGGCTCATTCTGGAACAGACCCGAGGGGGGAAGTCACATGGACTCAGAAGTAAGTAGCCAGAGTCCCTGGTGAAATAAATCTGGAATAAACGGAAGGAAGCGAGTGCCTGGAGAAACAACAGGCAAGATGAATGCTTTGTCTTCTGCAGAGCATGAGAACAAGTCCTCATTTGGCCGCCGTGGAATCCCACTCGGCGGTTGGACATTGTGTTCCCAGAGCGTGTCCTGTCCCAGCCCTGGGCATGACGTTATACACCTGCAAGGTTCTGTCCTGCGGGGGGGGCGGGGGGCCCCCCCGCAGTTCTCCATCTTCCCTCCAGAGAACCAACATAATGGTAACCACAAAAATGACCAAAAAAAAAAAAAAAGGAAGGCCAAAGAAAATACCCTGTTGGCTGGATTACAAGTAATTTATCCAGGGCGAAAGCAGAGAGAAATCTAACACCAAAATGGCACAAGCAAAGCCACCCATTCCATGAACTGTGCAACGCTGCAGTCCCGAACGGCAACAAAATTAAACAAGGATGAGGGGTTCGTGGTGATTGCTGTGAACAGGGAAAAAGAAAAAAAAACAAAACAGGAAAAAAAATGGGGACTATGGAAACAGGCCACTGATGGAATAATTAATTATACAGTATTTTAGTGCTAGTAAAAATTAGGAATGTCGGTCGAGAAGGAGGTGGGTTCGTTGGCAGTTAGAGGTGGCCCTACTCGTCGAGCACCTAAAGAGAACAGTCTCGTTGGGGTGATAAAGCCTTTGAACTGTGTCTAAGTACCAGCGCTGTTTACTTAGAGGAAGGAAACTGCCAGCTCTGTTTGTTCACAGTGAGCCAACCACAATGCCGCCTGATGGATTTGGGAATTGTAAAAGGGGGACCACGTCAAGTGTAGGAAACAAGAGGTTTATCGCGGGATTAGATTTAGGAAGACAGAAGTCATCAGGAGACCGGCTGGGCAGTCATTGTTTGCCATGACACTCTGGGCAAGGGGTTGTTTTTCTTGAGGGTTAGTCCCCACACCCTGAGGGGACCAGAGGCCCTGAAAATACTAATTCTAGTATTCGCTGTTTTTGAGAAATGTAGATTTTTTTTTTCCCCCAATCCCAATATTTTAGACGGGGCTTTCTTTCTCCTTAGAATGAATGTTACTCACTCTTAACTGAGAATAACAGCCAAACTGCATATTCACACAGCTATTAACAATCAGTGTCAACGGAGTTCGATTTTAATCCAGGGATTTCACTTAAAAAATGTTGATAAAAATACAAGAGTGGGAAGCAGTTTTTGAAAGCATACCCCGAAAACAAACGGAAAGAAAGGCAAATAAATAAGGCAACGGGATAAAAACAAAGAAACCTCTCTCTCTCTCGTGAGCCAAACCTCAACATGTGTGGACTTGAGAGCTGGTACCTGTTCTTTCCAGAATTTTCTATGACACAGACATATGCAATTTGAAAAATGAAAAGTCTCATTTAAGGTTAAATGCACTTGAGTCATTGGTGACTGCTACAACAAAAGAGCAGAATTTCCAGGAAAAGGCAGGCACGGTGTTTATTTGAAAAACTTTCCCCCAACTGGCCCATGAATCAAATCTTATGATTCTCAACAGCTCAGTGGCTTCAAAGCCACTGACACACTGACTAAGTATGTCCGTTGTGGTGGCTTACTCCACTCACAGAACGCGCAGACTCCGGTATTGTCATCGGCCGGACGCTACAAACCAGTCTGCTCCCACTTTGTCTTTGCTACTAAGCAAGGCAAGCTACTACTTAAAAAAAAAAAAAACAGATTCTATTAAATACTCTGTTGGAAAACTTCGTTATGCCTCTTCGATTCATTTGGCTCAGCTCTTTAATCCTGCCTTCTTTCTATAAAGATAAAAATCTCATACTTGGCTGAGATTCCAGCGCTCTGCTCTACTGGGATTCTGTCCACAAGGTAGAGAGTCACTTCTCCAGGCCAAGTCAATTTTGTAAAAATTTATTTTCTGTTACTTGTACCATAAAAGCAGAGGATAGAATGGTGGTGGTCAGGAGCTTGCCAGGTGGAAGGAAATGGGGAGTTGTTCAATGGGTACAAAGTTTCAGTTATGCAAGATGTGAGAGTTCTAGAGGTCTGCTGTCAACAAAGAGCCTGTGCTTAACGCATTACAGTACATTTCAAATTTTTAGAGAGTAGATCTCATGTTAAACATTCTTACCAAAAAAAATAAAATAAAATAAAATAAAGAACACTGGAAAACTTTCGGAGGTGATGAATATATTTATTACCTTGATTACTGAGTAGTAATGGGTGTATGTATATGTCCAAACTCATCAATTTGTATGCATCAAACATATAGTGTGTGTGTGTATATATATATATATATATATCAATTATACTTCAATAAAGCTGTTTTCTCTTAAAAAAAAAAAAAAAGCATATTTGGTTCTCCAAACTGAATATTCTGATATGACAGCAATACTCACTCTAATACCCAGTCCAAGTTGGGAAATTCTCCTTGCATTATTATTTTTTCCAAAACACCCACACTTGATAAGGATAATCTTCAGGACTCTAAGCATACTTTGTAAGTACTGAAATTCATGGTGGGTCTCAAGGAAGCACAAACTTTGATTTTGGGGATGATCTGAGAGAAATTGAACAGCAGAGCTTTAGTTTCTTTCTGGTGGTTTCTTTGTTGGTTTCCAGGCCTACACATTACAAACTGATACTCAGCAACATATGATAAAGCGAGTGAAACTTGCTGTTCCTCTCCTGTTAGTGGGGGACTCCCTTGCAGGGCTGTAAGCTCAGTAGCCTATCATCTCAGGCCTCCCTTAACAACTTACCATGTTTCCCCAAAAATAAGACCTACCCATAAAATAAGCCCTAGCAGGATTTCCAAGCATTTGCGCAATAGAAGCCCTACCCCAAAAATAAGACCTAGTGATGGGCGTGGCTACGCAGCGCATCTGCACAACCCATGCATTTCGTCGCGGAGTGGTCAAGAAGACGAGCAGCCCTTCTCATCTGCCCCATGAGAGCTCTATGGCTCAACGTGAGAGATTGGGGCCAATGGTTCTAAAGGAAATAGAGTCGCAAGAAATTCAGGATGGAATTCGGGGTTTGGAAAATATAATGATGGTCCAGAAGAAGACGACTTAACTATATTTGAATAAATGTAGATTGTTGTACCATACTTAAAAAAAAAATAACACACCCCTGAAAATAAGCCCTAGGGTGTCTTCTTGAGGAAAAATAAATATAAGACCCTGTCTTATTTTCGGGGAAACACGGTAATACTCTCAACTGTCCCTTTCTCTCCCAACTCCTTAAATATATACACCTCTGGGTCTTTGTCAGACCCTGAGTTTCCTCAACCCTTAAGGGCAACTAAGGAAATCGAGGATCTATTCTTTGGTAATGGGAAGAACCTGCGGGCATTTACGCATTTTAATTACACAATAGGGCCTCTTCCCCGCCCCCCCCTTTGAATCCCACAATCTTAATGGGAATTTGACGACTCTACTCAGCCCCAAGAGCCTCTTCAAAATAGTTGTGCTGCTCTTGAAGAAGACACATGATGTAACTGAAGCCATTAACCATATTATTAAATCAATTAGTTTACGATTTCTCATTGTCATTTGCTGTTTGCCAGCCACAGGTTTGCTCTCCTGATTGCGCATGCAATTTTATTTGCTTTGAATAATAAAAATGAGGAAATGAACGATTACTTCCTGCAAACGGATTTTAAAAGATTCCGTGATGATTCAGCCACTTAGAGATCCTTGAGCAAAGAATGGTCCTCTTGTCTCTTGGGAACGTGGCTCTCTGTGGCCAAGCTTTAGCGGTAAAGCCATTGATTGACAAAGTGAATGGTGGCGCCCCTCCACCATTATTTCAATCTTGAACACCCCATTCCTCAACCGCCACTCTCTTTCTAATCCACTCCTAATACCTCCTCCACTCCATCAACCTTTGAACCCCACTGGGACTTTCATGTTACTGTATTCTACCACCTATTTATTTTCTTTATCCTCTTCTATTCTGTTAATAACTACCCACTTGAATTCCATGGACACTCACGGAAATCACTTCCTTACCAACACCTCAACTCCCTTGCCTCATGCGCATTTGGCAAAATCTAACCCTGGTTAGACCCACCCCTCCCACCTTTCCACCCATGCAGCTGAGCACACCTGGAGAAAGCACACAGGTAAGCTAACTGTTCTCTCATGGATTTAAAAATCAATGATCACTAATATTCAACAGGGCCTTAATGCCATCACTTGCACAGACTCTCACCGCATGAGCCCACCAACCTGCACCTGCTCCCCGGTGTCCTGCCTTCTCCGCTGTGGCTAGAGGTGAACTTGGTCAACCCTTTGCCTAGGCGATCGAGTTCAGTCCCTCACCTGCTCAGAGGTGTTGCTGTATCAAATCTCCCCTTTCTTCCTTGCAGCATTAAAATTCCTTGCATTATAAAATCAGCATTCGAACATGCTATTTCTCTCCTTAATAAAGCGAAAGAATAACAACAACATAAAACTGCTTTTCACCCCACTTCTCTCTCCATTTCCATCTTTCCCTTTACAGCAAAACTCCTTGAAATCCTGGGCTTGCAGACTACAGTTTCTCTCCATCCTTTTTCTCTGGAACTACTTCAAGCCTCTACTTCACCCTATTGCTCTCCACGACGATGACCTCATCGAGGTCGCCGATGACTTCCAGGTTGCTAAATCCAATCGTCAACCGTCGGTCCTCGTTCCTTTTGACGTATCTGTAGCACTTGGCACAGCTGATCATGCTCTTCTAGAAACAATTTTTTTTTCACTTGGCAGCCACATAGGTAAATTTTCCGTTGCTTTCAGTCTCTTTTACTGGGTTCCCCCCCACCCGCCCACATTTTCTTAACCTCTAAATGTTGGAGTAACCAAGGGCTTAATCCCTGGGCTTTTTCTGCTATTTATATACATCCCCGGGGGGGAACTCATTTAGGCTTATGGAGTTAGATACCACCTATATCCTGGTGATTCCAGCTTTATAACCCCAGTACGGATCCGTCCTTTGAATCCAGCCTCAGACATCCAACTTCCTAGTTGATATTGCACTCATAAGTAGAACAGGCATTTCAAACTTAACATGTCCAAAAGTGACCCGTGGATATCTTCCCCAAACCTGTTCCAGGGGCAGTCTTTTTTTCTTTTTTTTTTTTTGAGACAGAGTCTCACTCTGTTGCCTGGGCTAGAGTGCCGTGGCGTCAGCCTGGCTCACAGCAACCTCAAACTCCCAGGCTCAAGCGATCCTCCTGCCTCAGCCTCCTGAGTAGCTGGGACTACAGGCATGGGCCACCAGGCCCGGCTGGTTTTTTCCATATATTTTTAGTTGTCCAATTAATTTCTTTCTATTTTTAGTAGAGATGGGGTCTTGCTCTTGCTCAGGCTGGTTTCGAACTCCTGACCTTGAGTGATCCTCCCACCTCGGCCTCTCAGAGTGCTAGGATTACAGGCGTGAGCCACCACGCCCGGCCCCATGGGCAGTCTTACCTCCCAAAGGTAACGGCCACCCCATGCTTAGAATTACTCAGACCCAAAAATTTGGCGCCCGCACTCTCTCTCCTCTCTCAGTCCTGCTACTGGTCCCTCCAAGTCCTGCCTGACCACCCCTCACCATCTCCAAGCTCCCGTCTTGCTCTAAGCTGTTGATGTTTCTTGCCTGGATTATTCTAAGAGTCTTTTCACGTCCGCCCTTGTTCTAATCTCGCCACCTTTCAAGTCACATTTTGGTGCTGCCCTGCTCAAAAGCATCTGGTGGCTTTCCATTTCACTCAGAGAAAAATCCAGAGTCCCTGCTGCGACCAACGAGCAACGAGACCCTACAGGGTCTGGTTTCCAGGGTTTCTCCGATTCCTTCTCCTCCTATCCCCTCCCGCCCTCGCCCATCCCAGCCACACTGGCCCTTGTCCTCGTCCTCAGCACGTCTGAAAACTCTCCCTGTGGCCTTTGCGTTAACTCTTCCCTGTGCCCGAAACGCTCTCTCCTCAAGTTGCTGCATAACGTGCCCCTCACTCCCCGGGGGGTCTTGCTCACCGGACCCTGAGTTTAATGAGGCTTGTCTAGGAAATCCTACTTCCAATCTTAACCACTGCCGACCTCAACCCCTCCTGCCTTGTTTCCTTTCCCCCTTTTTTTTGTGCTTTTCATTAACATACTATGTTTTACTGATTTATCTTGTTTATTGTCTTTCTTCTCGTCTAAAATATTTGTTCTAAGAGATCAGGATTTCTGTCTCTTTGGTTCACTTTTGAATTCCTAGCCCTTGGAATACTGCCTGGAATATAGCAGCAATTTAAAAGTGTTGTTAAATATATATCATTTGTTTCTCACTTGCCTTATGCACTTTATTTAATTCATCACCTTTTTTTTTTTTTTTTTTTTTTTTTTTTGAGACAGAGCCTCACTCTTGGGTAAGGTGTGGTGGTGTCATTGTAGCTCACAGCATCCTCAAATTTCTGGGCTCAAGGGATTCTCCTGCCTCAGCTTCCCAAGTAGCTGGGACTACAGACAGGGGCATGCACCACAACACCCAGCTAATTTTCCTATTTTTATTAGAGACGGGGGGTCTCCCTCTTGTTCAGGCTGGTCTCAAACTCCTGACCTCAAGTGATCCTCCAGCCTCAGCCTCCCAGAGCGCTGGGATGACAGGCATGAGCCACAGTGCCCGGCTGTGATCCATCATCTTTTAAAGACTGTGACTGTCATCTTTCTGACTATACCACAAGCTCCTAGAAACAGTCCCTCCTTGAAGGCACTGTTTCATTTTTACTTTTTTATCCTCCATAGTACTTTATAGCCTATTCATCAGGAGCACTGAATAAATATTTGATGAACTAGCTGATTGAAAAAAACCACTGATAATATTTTCATTAAATGAGTAACAGAAATTTGGGAACTGTTGTCAAGTGCCACTTCTCTCCCTAAAACCTGCAGAAATAAAGGAGAATCACAATCTGAAAAGTGGAATGACAGCATTTGTACCTGCCTCATTGAACTGTCATGAGCATCAAAGCAGATATTGCAAAACTCCACAAAAGTGTGAGTTGCTCATACCGGGTCACAGGATAATATGAATCAAGCAGGGTCTTTATCTGAGTGCCCTATTAGAAAACCACAGTTCAGGGAAAGCATAGATGAGGGGACCTACAGTCTGCACAGCCTCACACTGGACGTGGAGGAGCTCACGCCTTAAAGTGACACTAGAAACAGGCCACCCCACCAGGAGGCTGGACGAGATGCCGTCGGGGAGGATGGAGCAGTGACCTTTGCAAAATTCCGCTCAGAGTCTGGAATTTTACTTATGATGAGTCTCAGTGTCTGAGCAGCTCCTGACTCTGGGACTCAAACAAAACAAAAAGAGTTGCAAAGCTTCCTAAGTACCCACTCCACTCAAAACATTAAGAGGAAAAAAAGAAAGAAAAAGGTCAAGAGTTGAGGGATTTGTATGTTTGGACATACGAGACAAAGGAAGTCAATACAATGATGTGCAAATCTGGACAGAATTTGGAGACAAAGCTCTTCCAGCTTACATAAACCATGCACGGGGCATGTTCAGAGGGAAGAGGGAAGGATTGTGTTCTCGGGCTCCCAGTACATTTTTAAGCAGTTAATCAAAACATGTTATTTTTATATATGAACTTTTGTGCATTTTCCCAGTTTGGCCATCAGTAATTCTTTCTTTCTTTCCCTCTCTCTCTCTCTCTCTCTCCCCCCCAACACACACAAAATAAGCATATTGCAAAAGCAATGTCCACTGACTTGATTTGAAATGTAAGTTTTGATAAAACACTTTTAATTATAATTCGGGTCTTTGGAAATCTATCCCATAATTTTTTTCCTAAGGGCAGTGGTAGGTTGACTCTTCCCAGCACTTCAGGGGCTGAAACCTTACACCATAAGGAACCGTACTCTGTTCCACCTGCGATGCCCCATTTCATCCTTTAATCGCTCCCAAACAGAGGTGCCCTTCTTGATTCTGAATTGGGAGTTCTGCCTAAGGGAAATTCTAGAACTTGATCCAATAAACACAACATTTACTCTTTAGTTGATTTCATGTATAAAGACACAAAGGAAGTATGATACAGTAGGTAAAACAAAACTCTGAGATCAGACTGTTGGGATTTGAAGCCCAACTCCAATAGCATGTGTATGTGTATGGTGGAACCTTGAGTATCTTACCCGTCTATGGCTTAGAGAGAGGGAGATAGAGAATATATACTATACTATACTATACTATACTTGTACACATAAAACCCCTGGAGAAGGGCCAACACATAGCAACATGCTCATAGAGTATACTAAATTGTATGCTCTTCTTATTTAATCTATTCATAATATCAAATGACCAGGGAATTAACCAATTCTCTATGTAGAAGCCTAGTGATCCCACTATTCTTTCCACCACCTTCTGCTTAAATATGTGCGTGTATGCACACATACACAAACATACACGTATATATGTGTATGTGTACTCACACTTCTTTTTAAGTTTCAGACATCATTGCACTTCGACCCAATTTTAGGGCGCTTTACCTAAGAACAAGGATAATCTCCCACTTAACCACCATAACATAATCACGCCCAGGAAAAATATACCTCCATAATATAATCTATTAAAATATCCAGTCCATATTTAAATGTCCCTGATGGTACCAGGAATGTGTTCGTTTTTGTATAGATGTTATTTTCCAGACAGGATGTAGTCAAAGTTCATGCACTGCATTTGTTTCTTATGCCTCTGATAACTGCTAAGGCCACCCTCCAAAGAATTTCTTTTTAAATATACCTTCCCGGGTGAAATTCCTTATTCAAAGAAATTAGGGGACACCTGGCTTGGATCCCTTTCTGTTTACTTCTGCTGCTCTTCAGGCAGCTTGCAGGGACATCTGTTGGGGTTTCTAACGGCTACACTTCCACTAATGAAACCTCGGTTGAAATCAATAATCTCTGGAGACCAGTCTCTGCCGCTCTCGGTGCTGAAGTTTTCCTGGGAGTTTTAGATTCCCCTGGACAACTTTCTGCAGTTGTTATTTTGGAACTCCTTGCTCTTTCGTTCTGGCCACCACTCTCTTTTCCAGGTCCCCAGCCTCCTTCTCCTGGAGGACAACCCTGGCCACCCGCGAGGTCGCTTTTTGATCAAAGCTCCAGCGGGATGTGTCTGAGGACATCCGGCCCAGCACCGAGAGCATCGCAGGTGAGAACTGAAATCCCGCCGCGGCGGCGGGCCAGGCACCGTGTTCCCACGCTGATGCCCGACGCTTCCAAACCTTTATTGTCGGCTTCCAGATGATTAGAAACCGCGCCGCCTTAATGAAGCCACCTGATTGCTTTATACACACTTCTCCTACATTCGGCCAGCCCCCTTTCGGGCCTCCTGTTCTCCAAACCCTTTTGAGCCGTTTTGAAAGCAAAGTCTGAATGTCCCCTTGAGACCGAAAACTTCCAGCAACACATTGGAAGCAGCTTCCCAGAGGAAAGGGTTTGGTCTGCTCCCTCCTCGGGGTCACGGTGTTATCTAGTGACACATTCCAAAGCCTCGTAAAAGCTGTCAAGATCATCAAGTACAGAGACTGCCCAAGAGAAACACCCACTAAGTACCACAGGTTTGATTTTTACAGCTACTAATAACTTCTCCCTTTGAGTTTGGCCAGAGCTCTGCACATAATTAAAACCAACAAACAAACAAACTTTATTTCTGCCTCGCCTACAGATTTGCTGTGTGACCCTCAGGAAAGTCACTTAACCTTTCTGATACATATTTTCTTCCTCTGTTAGGCCAAAAACATAATAAGATCATATAACCCGTAGAAAATAAGCCCCCTTGTTAAAAAGTGGGTAAAAGACATGAACAGGAATGTAATTGAAGAAGACGGAAAAATGGCCAACAAACACATGAAAAAATGCTCAATGTCACTAATCATCAGGGAAATGCAAATTAAAACCTCAATGAGATATTACCTTACTCCTGTTAGAATGGCTTTTATTAAAAAGTCCAAAAACAATAGATGCTGGTATGGAGGCAGAGAGAAAGGAATACATTGTTGGTGAGATTGCAAATTGGTACAGCCCTTATAGAAAACAGTATGGGGATTCCTCAAAGAACTTAAAGTAGATCCACCATTCAATCCAGTAATCCCAGTACTAGGTATCTACCCAAAGGAAAAGAAATCATTTTATCAAAAAGATACCTGCACTCCAATGTTTAACAGCAAAATTCACAATTGCAAAGATGTGCAATCAACCCAAGCGCCCATTAATTCATGAGTGGATTAACAAATTGTGGTATATGTATACCACGGAGTACTACTCAGCCATAAAAAAGGATGAATTAATGCCTTTTGTAGCAATTTGAGAGGAACTGGAAACCATTATTCTAAGCTAAGTATCTCAAGAATGGAAAAACAAACACCACATTTACTCTCTAATAAATTGGAACTAACCAACGGGCACACACGAGAACAGAGGGAAGTAAAAGTCATAGGAAATCAAGCAGGTACTGGGGAGGAGAGGAGGGACAAAAAAAACCACCTAATGGGTACGATAAACACTATTCAGGTGATGGGTACATTTACATAGCCCCAACTCAAAGCCATGTATCGAAAACATTTGTACCTCCTTAATATTTTGAAACTTAAAAAAAATCAAATCACTTAACCCTCCCCCCAAAAAAGAAAATAACTCCACCCCTTGTAACAATTAAATTGATTTTAAAAATCTTTAATTTTTCATTTCAAATATTTGTTTAAAATTAGAGACAATTTACTGCTAATGGGTAAATTTTAAAAGAGGAATTTCTACAAAGGAGTCATTCATTTAACCAGATAAAACTTGCCTTCAGGGCCAAAGATCACACGAAGGGCTTCAGCTTTTTGCAGGAAGCAAGCTGAAATGAAATAGGAGAAATTAGAAAGGAAAAGGAAATTTCCCTTCTAAACGTCCTATAATCCCCATTGTGTGGTCAAAGAAAATGTTATAATGCGAGTCTTATTGGATCAAGCATATCGATAACACTTAAGCTCTCTATCATCTTCCTTAAGGGACTTCATTTTCTCAGAATGAATTTATCTAGCTTTTGTCCAATACAAAAAAATATATATATGTATGTATGTGTGTATATATATATATATATATATATATATATATTACCAGCTAAAATGTTGGAGCCTTGGACTTCTAACATTGCAAAGCTCTGTCTCAACTGGGTGTGCATTTATTCCACCCCTCATTTTTCTGAGCTTTTAAGACAAATGTTTTCCCGCTGTTCCTTATTAGCAAAATATGAACACTTCACCTTGGCTCACGGACACAGAATTCTGCCATCCCCACTTTTACGGTCTAGGAGGAATGGTGACATAGCCCGGTGTCCTGACTCACTTTGAGGGTGTCACCATATGGTGATCATACTCCTGTCTCACCCCTTGTCCCTGTTGCCCTCCCTCCCCCCAGCCCCAAACTTTAACCCCTGTTTCTACTGTCTGAAAAAAGTCGGGGGGATCCAAACAGACTCGCACAGTCTAGAAAGTTCACAAATACCAACAGGGCATATTTTCTAAATCGAGAACTTGAAACCATAAACTCTAAGTGACTAGGTTACTTCCAATCTACCTTCAAAAGCAGAGAACAATATTTTTATCTTGGACTCACAGTAACATAAATAACAACGTTTAGAGAAAACTTTCTGCAAATGTCTAAAAGCCAAAGGGACGGGCTGAGTCCCTGCAAAGGCCTGAAAGAGAATTAGGGGAAAGTCAGAGATTTCCTGTCTTTGTAATGAGTTTACTAATTAAATCTTAATTGTAAACCAAGCTGAGCAAAATTCAAATGAGCCTCTGGTGCCAGAAGCCAGGTTATTATGGTGGAACTGTTTATAAGGACAGGAAAGTGACTTTCTAAACATCAAATTCCTGTGCGTTAGCCAAGACCCAGAGGAAGTCCCCAAGTGGAGAATGCACAGAATGTAGCAGAATAAGGGACTTGGGTCTTGAGATAATTAAATGACACCAAGATGGTCCTGAGTCCTCTGAATTCCGACTTTGCCGGAGGCTGCAATCTTCCCGTTCTGATGAGCTAGGAACAGCCACTTCTATAATAACCAATGTGTTTTTCCTCCTTTTACAACAAACAAACGGTGCAGTCATATTAGCCGTGATTTAGCACTGATGGAAACGGGAGTTTCTCTGCTCTGTAGACTTTGACTGCTCTATTGAAAAATCAGCCTCGCAAAGACACGGAAGCCCAAACACTCACGAGAAACAAAGTCGCCATAATGCAAGAGTGAAAAAGAAAGTTGATTTTCCTTCCTCCAATTCCTACCCAGGGGATAAAAGGCAGGCTGTAAAATAAGTCAAAACAAAACTCCTGTGGCAACAGACGTGGTTTAACATAATTTATTTATTAGAAGGTCAGGAGAGTGAATTGGCCAAATGCTCCTGTTCTACTTTGTTTGGTTTTTTTTTCACATTCACTCATTGAGAGTGAATCACTTCCTTCACAGCCTTTCCTTTGAGAGGCATTTATTCTCAGCCAACTTCGCTCTTGCCTATACATGCTTTACCACTAAAAGCCTCCACGTACCTCACTTACCATTGCAAGTGGGGCTCTGTCGGGGTTCCTTGCAGAGTGTTCTGGAGAGCTGGTGCCATGGATCCAGTACCAGGTGGGAAATATCTCATCCGGATGCTGGAAGGATGTAGGCTCATACGAGTGATGGCTGAGCCCGTGGTCCAAAGGTCAGAGAGCAGGTGGGCCAGTGCCTTAATGCAAATACATCCTTCATCCTTCACTGGTGTCTAAGGAAACCACTCACATGAATGTTGGGAAGGATATTCTATAGAGTAAAGGGCTCAAATGAAGGAAGTAATATAGTTTTATAGTATATAATATTATATGTAATGATGATATAATTTATTACATTCATCTATGTAATTTTCAATACCTAAAATGACCTTACTATTCCACACACGCAAAAAAAAAAAAAAAAAAGAAAAACAAGAAATGCACATTTGTGCTTTTTTCTTTCGGGCCTTCTCTTGGGCCAGAGTACCAGAATCCACCTTCAGGACAGATCCTGAGACTAGCCTCTTTCTCCTTGGTCAAGTGTCACAATCTCTATCTTGAGTCTCCTGATTAGATATAGGTGGCTCAGAGAAAGGCATGACACCAACAAGAGCCGCATTAAACACGAAAGCTACATGTCTGTTCACAGGCTCTTACAGGGCTTAAAGAAGGCACTGGGTGTATATAATTTATTATCAGTGTTAGTGTCATTTGACCTTTGAATCAGAGGGAAAGAGCCCAAGAAAAGCATGCCCTGGAGAGAGATAATAAAGCAAGCCTCTTCCATCGCTAATGTCTTTGAGTCTCACTTTCTCAATTATCCCCACGGAGAACGGTGACCCGTTGACTATTTATGTACTCAGTAAACTTTAAACTGTTTTTGCGGATCTTTTCCAGAACTCCCAGTTGTTGTTGTTTTGTTTTGCTTTGTTTTGTTTTTAATAAGAGCCAGCACCTACATGTAGGTTGGCATCATAAAAACTCATTTTTATCTTCAAAATCTTTTGAGGCTATTTTGATAGGTAGTACAGCACGTATTTCAGAAACGCCACTTCGTTTTAGCTTTTTCAACCTTTTGGGTAAGCGCTGTGCTAATCATAAGATAAAAATTGGAATGTTTTCAAACCGTCTGTGGTGTGTGCTTCGACCATGGGTGGCTCTAACGGAACAGTGTGACTTGGCCCCACTGAGTGCCCTAAGACTGTTCTTCAGGAGAGAAGAAATACACGTCAGTTTGATTTTCATTGTGGATCAGAACTTTGGAGGGGGGTGGTGCTGCCTTTGTTTGAAACGTGTCTTCTTGTCGAGACTGACTGGGGGATCGGCCAGTCCTAGGAACCCTTGGAACCACAGATTCACAGGCTGTTAGTGATGGGGTGAGAGGGGCACTTCAGAGACCCTAGTCTCCCCATCCTTCCACAAAGGATGACAGAGGGTCCGACTGCTCCCAGCAGCATTCTACCTAGAATCCGGGCATTGGCATCCCTCCACCAAAAGTCTAGCCCTTCAGCCTGTGCTGATGGCACAGCTTTCCCAGCTAGACAGAACTCTGTGGGACTCACTGGGGCTACGACAGGTGTCCGGGAAACCTGCCTTTATTGAAAATGTATTTCGTGTGGGGCAGAATCCAGTTTCCTAAAGCATTAAATTATCTGCACCGAAGTACCTATAGATATAGACTTATAAGGGCTTCCTTCAGTTTTTGTTTAATACAGTAATTGGTGGGTTTTAAGAGAGATTATTGATTATTTAGCGTAATGCCTCAATTTTTTTAGGTTAAAAAAAAGGCCAAAAGAGATAACCAGTATTTAGCTCAATCCTTTTGTTACTACCTCCACAATTCATTATTGGATTATTTCCAGAGAGCCCAAAGCAGAGAAGCCGTCTACATTTTTTATTCCAATGAGGTGGCTTAGCCCCCCAGTGTGAGCAGGTGAATGGGGACAGCATAGAAAAAAATCTGACATCAAGTATTTTTGGAGACTTGTTTCATTAAAAAATTGATTTTTCCCCCCAATTAGACTTCCATTTTACCTTAGAAATGGATTTCAGGGTTGTCAAGTGATAACCTAAGCTGCACTCAAAAGTGCTATTAGTCCAGGAGAAGCGAGATGTTAAGCAATTCCGGCTTACCAGCTAAAGGTCAGATAAGTTCCAGCGACAAGTTTCGCAGCCAAGTGTCACGCTCCACTGCCGAGTGGCCGCGAGCCACGAGATGTTGTGATTGGCCGCCACGTCCCAGACTGAGCCTAGGTGTTCGCCTTGGCCACAAAGTCTAATTCGATTTCAGAGAAAAGATACTGAGAAGTTTTAGAAAGCCCAAAATTTCTCTCTCTCTCTCTCCCTCCCTCTCTCTCTCACACACACGCACACTTTTTAGGAAGGAAATTATTGCTTTGGAAAACCAGATTTGGTTTGGGTTGGTTTTTTTTTCTTTTTTCCTAAGAGCTGTTGGGGATCAGAGCGTCCACCAAAGACTCAGTTCTGGACTCGGGATCCCAGTGCTGTTCAAATAGATGTGTTTGAACGGTGTTTGCGCAGAGAGAGAATAGGGTGGTTCTCTGAGTATCTGTCAGTAGCTATATGCTAGAAATTGCAAGAGACCCAAATGCAAGAAAATCTGAATTGCAAGGGGCATGGCATGGTGCCAAGAGCATGAAGTTTGAAGATAGAGCTGGTCACTTTCCTCGTTTTGACCTTTATAGGCTCAGTGACCCAGGAAGGGCACCTCATCTCATGCAGCCTCATTTCCTTAATCTACAAAACGTGGGTAAGAAATGTACCCACCTCACAGTTGTTGTGGGCACCAATTGAGAGCACCATGCACAACACAACTCCTGGCATACAGCAGGTGCTCAGTGGACGGCACTTTCCTGTAAACGATGTGGTCTTCGCCGTCCAAAAGATCAGCCTCTGATTGGGAAACAGAAGCATGAAAATGAAATAAGCTTATACTCCCTTCCCATACCTTCTATGTACAATAGTTCTGGGGAGGCTTCCGAATAGTGGTCAGCAAACTTTCTCTGCAAAGGACCAGAGAGTAAACATTGTAGGCTTTGCTAGCCGGATGGGAATACCTCTGTTGCAAACACCTCTGCCATTGCAGTGCAAAAGCAGCCACGGTCTATATGCCCAGACGGGGCCGTGTTCCAATGCCTTAGTCCGTGTGGGCTGTCATAACAGAACACTGGGCGACTTAAAGAACAGAAAGGTATCATCCCACAGTCCTGGAGATCAAGGCCTCTCTCCTCGGCTTGCAGACGGCCACCTTCTCACCCAGCGTCCTCACATGGCCTTTCCTCTGCGTGTGGGCACCACCGGCAACTCTCTGTGTCCAAACGTCCTGTTCTTTTAAGGATGCCCATCCTAACTGCCTCCTTTTAACCTCATCGCCTCTCTCCAGGCTCTCTCTCCAAATACAGTCATATTCTGAGGTACTGGGGAGTTAGGGCTGCAATGCCTGAATTGGGGGGCGGGCACAGGAGGGACACAGTTAGCCTATAACACACCCCTAGCTGTCGCCTGCAGTTCCCACCTCTGCGAAAGCTCAGTTGCCTTTTCTTTTCCCGCCTTTTCACTGCCCTAATACTTTGTCAGGACTTCAACATAGGGATTTGTAAGGGACACTGTCCAGCCGATAACATCCAATAAAACTTTGTTCACAAAAACAGGCGGTGGGCTAGATGGGGCCCTCAGGCTGCAGACTGTGGATGCCTGGCTTAGAGCATTTAGTTCAGCTGCCTAATTTCACAGGTGAAGAAAACTGAAGACAAGAGGAAAGTCAAATGACTCACCCAAGATCACCCAGCTGGTGTGAGGCTAAACTAGGACTAGCACCGGTGGGATGCATTTGACACCCCCCACGGGGAGACCCCACTGTGATTGTCCAGGCCAGGCGTCCTCAAACTATGGCCCGCGGGCCACATGCGGCCCGCCGAGGACATTTATCCGGCCCGCCGGGTGTTTTTGCCCGTTTTGTTTTTTTACTTCAAAATAAGATATGTGCGGTGTGCATAGGAATTTGTTCATGGTTTTTTTTTTAAACTATAGTCTGGCCCTCCAACCGTCCGAGGGACAGTGAACGGGCCCCCTGTTTAAAAAGTTTGAGGAAACCCCTGGTCCGGGCAGTGCAGGGCCACCTGTGGTCAGGGGTGGGAGTGGAAAAGGGCCGTGGGTGACAAGGCTGGAAAAAAAGTGAAAAATTCAATTTTGAATACAAAATATTCACTCACGGCGATACCGGTTAACACTTGAGCATGACGTCTGATGAGAAAAACAGCATTTTGTTCCAGACGTGAACTTCCAATCAAAATCCTTAAGACGTTGACTATTAAATTCGCCCGGCCACCTCCTCTCCTCACGCCCTGTGCTTTAGTGACACTTTCTGTTTTCCGAGAAAACCTGGAAAGCCGGGCCACTGATTCTCTGATGGCACAGCTCGGTGCACCGCTCCAAGGACCAGCTCAAATGTCACCTCCTCCAGGCTGCCTTCCGTCATTCCTCACTCACTCTCAGCCCCTTAACCAACTACCCCTCCTCTCGCTCCTACAGCACCTTGCTTGTATCACACTGACGACATATAATTACTGGCCTTTTATCAATGGTTATGAACTGCTTTGTTTCCTGTGCTAGGCTATAAACAGCTGGGGGGTTAGGTGCTGCTTTCTCACCTTGGTATGGGCAGTCCCCGCCACATTTCCTGTTGCAGAACAGACCCTGGATATCTGCAGAGTGCATGACTAAATCCACGCCAGCCCCTTTCCTGACGCTTAGCTGTGCGGTGCAGGCATCTCGATGACTATTTCCCCAGCTAAGAGGAGAGGAAGCTTGGCTTTCCCTTAAAGGGTTAAGGGGAAAAGGTGTGACCAGAGTAAACCTGGGAGAAAGGTGTTCAAGGGTCACAGAGACAAGCAGTGAGCCACCTACAAGGAATCCCACCCTCTGCTGCTTCCAAACCGCCCCAAAACAGGCTTCTGACCCCTGTGGCTAAGTGGGTGGGCCTGGAAGCTTCTGGGCTCCCAGGCTTGAGTCAGGGGGCCGGCGCATGCGCAGACAGGCCCCGCCCTCGGCCTGCGGAAAGTACAGATGCGCGTGATTCATGCCCGCGCCCCAGCTGGAAGACACTGCAGCCTCTCACCTGGTTTTTTAAAGACTTCTCATGAAACCCCTGCCTCTGATGAAGTGCGTTAATGCCAGTGCACTGTCGTGGCCACAGACAAGAAACTGCAAGGAAAAAAAATATATATATAAAATGGAACAGGCCTGGGAAATTGAGTCTTGTCAGAATTGTGGTTAGAAATGAACCACGTGTTAATGTACCTATTTCTAGGGCCATGAAGACTGGATTGTATTTTTAAAATATACTTAGGTAGCTGCTGTTATAAATCATGTCAACAACCAGACTAACTTTTTTAAACACTTTGTGAAGTGCACGCTGCAGATCATTCATGTTAACGTGAAAAGTGGACATATTTTCAGATTGAAACGGATCAACTTATAATTTCTGCCGCTAAAGTTGTAGGTAGCAAAGGTTCTACAATTAGATGAGCCTAGACAAGGAATACATATTGAAAGCTAAGCTTAAAATAATTCCCCAAGCTTTGATTTATAGAGATATCATAAACTATCCACTATTAAAATTATCGTGGTGATGGACATATAATATTAAATCAAATACCACCAATGTTTAAAAATTTTTAATAGTTAATTAAGTAAATGTCTATGGTTGACAGATTTGCTCTCACCATTGTGCTTTTTAAAATTTAAGTACTGAAATCAAAAGTTTTCTCGGGTCTAAATTTATTTGTTTTTCTTCCCCAATGGAAAAAAAAAAAAAAATTGAAGGGAGAAGGGGAGAAAAATCTTGTTTTATTTTGCTGATAAAACTCCGTTTGCTCTTGTCTTAATAAATAGTTTATATAAATTAGTTTCCATCAGCACAATTTCATGGCGATTTTCTTCCACATGCCTAATAGTTCCCAGAGGAAACATGCTCCGGGATTCAATTTTTCTATTTCCTAAAAGTGTTCTCACTTCCTAAATTTATCACCAACTTGGTAGAGATTATAAGGGACTATGTTAGGTTGACCGTGCGTATCAAAGTAGTTTACATAGTTTTAAGAAAGGCAGAGAAAATGGGATAAAAACTATCCTGGTAATCTTGTGTCTGCGAAAGCAGCCTTTGTTTTTTTAGGTTTTTGGGGGTTTGGGGTTTTTTCCCTTATGGTTCATGAAAATGGAACAGTTACAACAGATGGTGCCTCGTGGCTAGAGAAGGCCAAACTAGAGTGGAACCAGTGGAAGGAGGTCACAAGGCAGGTGACTTTGGGGGTTCCGTTAATGAGAGCTTTATAAAAACTGGGGGATGAGGGGCTGGGAGCCTCCAGCTTCTGCTCAGGCCTGGGACGCTAAGGAACAAGACTGGGGCCAGGTGACTTGTCAACCACGCCTCCTTCAAACACCAATAACCTGTGTAGTTTACAGGGACACTAACACGCGCCGGCCACCAGTGTTTCTTCTCTCCTCCACGGCCCCACTTCATGGACAAGTAACGAAGGACTCACTGCCACCCTGTCTCACCTACCGCTGCCCCTCAGCCCTCTGCACTCTGCACCTGCTCTCCCTGTAGTCACAGGTGACCTGATAATTGACAGATCTACGGGACGCCTCTCTGTCCCTTCTTCACTGAACCTTAATGGCAAGTGACCCCGCGGCCAGGCTTTGCTCCTGGAAACTGTTTTCCTGCTCTGGGCTTCCCCTCTCTTTCATCCAATAAGTACATTATTGGGCCCCTACTGTGTGCAGGACACAGTGCTTAAAGGTTGGGATACAGAGACAACAGGACAGTCTCCACCCTGGGGGGAATTAGAGAGTTAGGGATTATTATTTATGGGTTGTCCTCAGGGTATCCTCCCATCTCTTCTCTCCTCTCTCTGCTCTTCTTGGATGGTCTCATCAGCCCCATGATATACGTATGGATGATGCCCCAATCTCTCTCCCACACGAGTCTCCTTTCTGAGCGCCGAACTCTGCAGCCCTCTTGACCCTCCGTCTCCACCAGCTCACCTGCTCCCCAAATCCAACGAGCTCAGAGTCAAACCCCCTGGGTTTCCCTCCTCACCCATGGCTCGGCCAGCCTTTCAGACTGTTCTGGACCACAAACCACAAGTCATCTTCACTCCTTCCTCTTCTTCAGCACCCACAGCCCATCCCGCATCCATTGGTCTATATCCTAAATCGATCTCTGTCCGCTCCAACTTTTCCTTTCCTCTTTATCACAGTCTTGGTGAGGCTCTTACTTTTTTTCTTACCTAGATGATTTCAAAAATTTCCCAAGCAGTCCGCCTGCCCTGGTTGTAGGTGGCCTCCCACCCCACCTGGCCGCAGCCATCAGCCCTGTGTGGTCACAGCACCTCTCTGCTAAGCCCGTGCGTGGTTCTTCACAGACTTTGGGAAAACTTTAAACGTCGTGGTTTGCAAGTTGTGTGCATTTGCTTGCTTATTTGTCTCCCTGACTTCAGTGTGAAAATGTGGAAACATGAGTTGTGTTCTGTTCATCTCTATATTTCAGTGCCTGGCATGCTACCTTACACATAGTGGATATTTAACAAATGTGATTAAATACATGGTATTTCTTTTCTACCGGTCTTCCAAGGTTACTGAAGTCTCCTGTCATTTAATCATTCCTTAGAAACATTACGGATATATATATATATTTTTTGATAGATTAGGCATTGAGTAACCTGCTACAGAGAGTGTTATTTTCATTAATTATATATTATTTCATGAAATAATGTAATCTCCCTTTATGGAAAAAAATCTTGTTAGCATCCATTTCTCTCTGCCAGAGAGCAGGATTTCAGGAAAGGAGACAGGTGAGTTTCAACAGGAGCAAACAGGCAGGGGATGGTTTGGACTAGAGGATGCACAATTGCTTGGGGAATATGAACCCTAAACTGAAGCCCCTGGTCAACCTGAATACCACATGCTTTGATGCTTCAGTAGATGACAGGAAAATAGAATATAGGAGACACGAAGGACAAAACTCGCCTAGGACAATTCTGCGTGCTGTTTGGCGACAGCTTTGCAATTTCCCATAAGGCATCCTTTTAGGTAGTGAATTAACTTCTCCCCAACATATATCGAAAGGTCTTGATTACATACCAACCTTGGGAAAAATTTAAAAATAGACACTCAAAATATTTCCTGTCTTCTGCAGTTCAGATAAGGAACCCTCGTTGGGAAAGTCTGGTTTAAGGTGGATAGAACTAAGGTTGAGAATTACATCTCAGGACATTTCAGCTCTTACTTTATGGAAGAAAATGAAAAAAAACACCTATACACTCAAAATGGAACAGGATACCAAGCAGTTAAGATAGCACAACATTTATTCTGTCTCTCTCTCCAAGAATAACTAGGAGGATGCAATACAGTGTCAATCTTTGTTCCGAGAAGAGTATTTCACATAACTGGACGTCAAGGTTGAAGGCAAAAGAGTGTGAGTGAGGCAGGGGCTTGGCATCGCCACTTTTATCAACCCATGGGCAACCAGACCAAGGAAACAATGAAACAGCCTCCCCAGCACCAAAAACAAGATACAAATCTGCCCGACTGCTCAGAAAGTGTGGAGGGCTCCTCTGGCTAGAATCACACTGCCCCATGCAAGATTTCCTGCTCCAGGCAAGACCTTAGAGACCTCCAGACTCCTTCGAGAACTCAGCTTCTCGAATTCCGTTGTTCTGCTAGGAGGGAGACATTCCTTTCTGACTCCTGGAAGTGATCACCATATGCCCTAAAGCATGAAAAGTGATCACCCCTCCCCATTATCTCAGTTTACCAAACTACACTTGTTATCAGTGAGGAGTCAGCAATTCTTTTCATGCTCTCAAAATATTACACGCCCTGGTTAACCACATAGAAAAGTCTTATGTCAATAATTCCGATTTAATTCAGTGATAGACTATTTTTCTTGAGACATCATTTACAGTCAGGTACTCTGAGCTCTGTGGCCAGGCAGTCTCACGGGTTGCTCATGAGACATCTATTTGCTTGCTATAAGAGAAGGGTTGGAAAAAAAGAAAATGGTGATAATTAAAGACATTTAATGACATGAGTTTTGCAAGTGGCTTCTCAAAGAAAAAAAAAAAAAATTGGAATCCTACCGATGTATGGAAGTAGGCCTGTCCCAGAAAGTTTACATGCCAATGCTTTGTGTATTTTAGTGTATATATGAGGTGTGTGTGTGTGTGTGTGTGTGTTAGGGAAGTGGGAAGAGAAAATTAATTATGCAAATTAGTCATGTCAACACCTAAAGAGAGGTTTAGGTCAACCGCAAAGCAGGCCTACAAGTAATGGGCCTAAATTAAAATAAATTCAGCAAAAATTACCTACTCCCCATCGATCCTTGAAGAGAATTACAGCGAAATTGTTTGTGAAAAATTTGGCAAATGCAATCGTGCGTACGTCTCTCTGCACACATAAAGAGCTTCCATCCTCTAACACACGACAGGAGAATGATGCCCCTCTGCTCTCTTGAAGGTGCTTGTACAAGTAGAAGCTCATTTGTGGTTCACTGAGTGTGAAACAATTACTCCCACAAACAGACCAACAGAGAGCAAAAATAGACTCGTGTGTATTTTTCAGTTTGTGGTCTCCTCCGGGTTGAAATACAAAGAGAGAGTTAAACAAAATGAATGACTGCATTACACCTGAAGAAGATGGGGAAGCCAGATAACCTGCTAGAATGTTTCTCTTTGACAGCCATTACGACACGTGTACCTAGAAGTAAAATTTAGTCAGTTTTCGGGACGCTTGTATTGTCGTTTGAATTAGAACCGTTAGCTTCGGGGGGACCCTGGAGGAAACCAACCTGTTCCCAGGGCGTACGGGGATTGTCGCCGTGTGTGGGGTGGTCCCTCTCTCCAGCTCCCCACGGTACGGGGTAAATAATGAGAATAGCTTTGCTCCGAAAACTCTCAGATCACCAAAGAGCTGCTATTACAACATGTTGAAGAAGATAGCTATTACGTTTATTGCTGCTTAAAACTTTGTAGTTTGGGTTGCCAAAGAGGAAGAAAGAAGCTTATCTATTCAGCTACTCTGGATTCTAGAGTAATTTGCCATTCTTACTGTTGTGTATCAAGAAAGTGGCACATTCAAAGGCTGTCATTTATTTCACTAATGGAATTAAAAATGAATGTGGCCAGAGCGGTAATCAATGCCTTGTTCCTTGTGATGGATTATGGCTCGGCTAAATAGTATGACCTTTAATTATCTGGGGGGGAAAAAAAAAGCAATTTTCCAATGTCTTTGCTGTTTTCTCTGTGATTTCCCATACAAATACCACCTGTCCTGTGCTATTTTTATTTAGCTTAAACAAATTTAGTGCATATGAAAGATGCTGGATTAATAGCCTCGGAGTGAAATTCTTCATCACTTATGTCCTTTATTATTAAACTCTTTAAGACCACTTTGCTCTTTTGTAAGCTCTGAGCAGTAAGTTCATTTGGTTATTTTTAATATCTTTTCACAGTGAGTAAGTATTGTTATTATTATTTTTTAGATAAGTATCCTAAAACATAAAATGTAAGAGATGAGGTCTGGATTACAAAAAGAGTTAAGGAGTAAGTTAACTCTTGTGACTTTGGGTATAGCCCCCTGACATACAGCTACTGGGGTGGGTGGTTGATGAATGCATGTATAGAATCTAAGAATATTCCAGTACAGCATCACAGATGAAATCAATCAGCTTATACTCAATAAATGGTAAGAGAAGTTAACATTCGACATTGGATGAAAACCAAAAGTACACATGTGAATCACCCAAAAACGTCTACTTGACATTGATATTGAAAAAAAAAAGGGGGCAAATAAGGATTTTTTTTAAAAAATGGGCTAGCGATTTTGCTGCTTTGGGGAAAAGATAACTGTTGACTTTAAAATATATGCATATAAAGGGGAAAAATTAGACCCTTGGATCCAAGTAAACTTATTCTAACACCTAAAGAGAAGCAAACTATTTTCCCTTGGAAATATCTCTGGCCCCAGATATTAGCTCGATAATATCCCTTATCACAAAAATGTATTTTCTTCTTAACTTGATAATGTGCAGATTCAGCATCAACAAGGTAAATAATTTAAGTTGACTTTCCAACACAAGGTAAAGTTTTCAAGATTCCGTCTACAAAAATTCTACCGGTCATTAAACTGGGCATATTTTCTTAATCAATGACAATTATGAAGGAAAATGTATGGGTATTTATTTATTATAATTTGCATTTCTTATTAAGATCCTCGTGTTTATAAACTATTTTTGTAATTTTTAATTTATATCATTTACCTGTTTATCTGTTGAGATCTCACTGTTCTCCAAATCACTTTGTACATGGACTATTTATATTATAATATGATCCAAAATATCTGACCATGGTACTGTTGTAAATATTTGTACAGCTTGTTTATCCTTTAATTTTGCGCCTCAAGAGAGATTGTGATAATTAGAATCTTATTATATTTAAATCTTCTGTGGTCAAACCTTTTTTCCCCATAGCAAGTTTTTTCTTGAAAAGTTCTCCTCCATTTAGGAATTCCATAATGGGTCCATAATGGGTCACTTATGTTTTCTTCTTGGATTCCTGACAGAGTGCTCATGGAAAGCTCCAGAAACAAAGCCTACTGTTAGGTCTAAGATAGTCTCCACACTCAACGTCCAGGTGAAACACAGAAAGATAAGCACTTCTATTTATCACTTACCTGAAATCATTAAAAACTCCTCAAACAAAACGCAAACGCGAGCACACACATACATTCTAATTTTAAAGGGCTCTTCAAAGAAACTACTGCTAAGGAGATGAACAAGTAGAACATCATTAATTCAACAGCAATCCTTTTTCATTCGCCTTTGAAGGCTTTCCTAGACTACTACCTGGGTAAACTATGCTCTCCTTGATATATACGAGTCTTTGCAAGTGGTAATCTCCATTTATGAAGTTTAGAGGCTCCAGATAAAAATAAATCCCAAGAAACTGATCCCCTGATCTATAATTTTCAAGTGGGGGTCTCTCCAGTGGAGGGTCCCAAACACACTCTCTACTCCTGCTCTTCCACGCAGGAACTCCTCGGAGGACATTTTACCTATATTCCCCTTTCCCAGAGGGACCCTGAGGGCTTTCACCCCATCTCCTGTTTGGCTTCCCAAGTCAGTTTTTCATTCTGACTCGGGCCCCATGTCCTGTGCGTGATGTTTCTCACTCGATGAGCTAGTTCGTGTTCCAGAGGAGCCACGTGAAGAACATCTCAACGCATCTCTTTAGGAACAATTCCTCCTCCTTGCTCTGTGACCTCTCCGGCTCCCCCCCCAAAGAAAAGCAGACCCCAGTCCCACCAGCCTGTCACTGGGCATCCTCTGAAAACAAGGAGTGAAAGAAAATGATGTGAGGTTCACAAAAGAAGTTTTGGGGTTTTTTTCCTTTGAAAAACTCAATACAAAGCAACACATGAATGGGATTTCATATGGAGGCATCCCTGATTATCTAATATAATTCCTTACTGATTTTCTGAGCGGGAAGAATACTCTGCCCTTCATGCCCAGGCGGATACCAGCCGATTCGGATCATGGTTTTCCTCTGCGATGTGAATGTGCTGTGTCACTAGGGGGAACGAGTCAATCTGCAGGGAAAGCCACAGAGAAACACATTCAGATGGAATCAGTGGGAGGCACCTTCCCAGAGACCCTAAAAAGGGAGTCAAGTGAGCTGTTGACGTGGAGATTGGAATGATGGCTTGAAGGAAGGGCTTTGGAGATTGATTAGAAGACTAGAACAGTGCCTGACCCATGGTAGGTGCACAATAAATACTTGCAGTTTGAATGAAAGAGTGCTGAATGGGAAAAGGGAAGGCGTTAGGAAGGAAGAAATGGGGGTTGGAGGGAGTGGTGGAAGGAAAGCACGGGGGGCGGGTTGCAAGAGGGAGGGAGGGACAAAGACAGAGAGAAGATTCTGCACGTGGCTTGTTTCCAGTCGAGTAGAAATTGACCCTGGATTTATAAATCTGGTTTTCCTTCTCTAAAAGAATAACAAGGTGGAAAATCCACACATTTTATTTCTAGCGCCTTTTCATTTCATCAACCAATGCCCCACAAATTATAAAATCTAGACCCAATATATGGCTTGCGTTTATAAACTGTATAATAAAAAAAAAAACAAAGAAAATCAATTGGTTGCTATGAATCTCTCCCAATACTCTGCTTTCAACAGTCATAATAGAAACAAATGTGTTCTGTTCCCCCGCTATGCTGTGGCGTACGCTTCGCTGACGATCGTCTACTTAAATTAAATATTGGTTGCATCGGAATGGGATGCTGTGAGGAGAGAGACATACCTGAGGCTACTCTGCTGATGCCGCTTCTCAGTAAGTATTAAATACACTGGGAAGGGCCTTCCGGAAGACAACGCATCGAATACCTTGCCAAGGGAAGTTTTCTTTTTCATCCATTTATTTTCAGTAGTGCGTCTGGGAAATCAAATGACTCACTAAGTAGGCTGTTGGACCGTCCGGCAGGGAAAACCAGAAAAGCTCTTGAGTGGCTGTTGGCTTGACACCCCACAATCCAAAAAGGAAAGTCCCAGCAGAAAGGTGTCTCATGCTCCCAGCATGCCTTGCCTATCTCACGGGCCAAGCATTGTCCCCTCCACACTCTGCACAGGACAAGCTCAGCCTGGCCCAGGGAGAGTAAGGACAAGAATCCATCCCTTATCCACGCTCATGGAGGAGCTTTGAAGATCCAATGAAGCATAGGATATATAAATGCTTAAGATGTTTCAGGTGTTCCAGATGATTATTTCAGAGTAGGGCAGGGCCTGGAGGGCTCAAATATAAAATCTGGGGTACTGATAAGTTTGTAAAAGTGCCTTCTAGCCTTCCCTTGTCATCTCCTTTCCCTCACTGCCATCATTTCCCTGGTCATACAAACAGGTAAACTAGTCGTTTCCACCGAACCCGGCACAAATTATTTGAGTAAATGACTGACAATATTACCCTACAGGTAAGGCTCAGGTGTGTCTTACTGGTATACAGCAATACCCAAAAAGCACCGGTCATGAAAATATTTTCAAACACAGCTCTCCTTCTGGTCTAGATGTTTCGTATTTGAAGCCTTGATGCATGACTCAGAAGGTGGCCGGTGAGCGTCTGGGGGAAGAAAAGGATGAAAAAGGTGAGCCAATACGAGTTTACCAAGGACCACATTTGCTTCCTTTCTCATTAGCACCACTGGTCTGAAAACTTGACTGTGAGTCCAGCCCTTTGAAAGGACACCCTTGAGAGCAATCTGGAGAAATTAGACTGCGTTTATATAAGTAGGAGATTCTTCAGCTGACTATACGTATCCTGTAAGTGCCAGTTGGTCCATCTGGTGACATGTCTTAAAACTCTCAATCTATGCATAATTTTCATTCATCATTTAAATGAAGCTATATGAAAAAATGCGTTCACTTTGAAGAATCTCCGTTAATAAGAAAATGGGCTTAGTTAACTTCCAGGATCACAGTCAAGAGTGTTATTTTAGAAAGCCTGCTGAGATATTTAAGTCATATTCATGGGTTTGGAATTGAATGTTGGCCATTTCCCTATATTGATAGTATAGTATATGCATGAGATCATGCATATAATAGTTCTCTTTAAGCAGTTAAGATCTATATAAAATAAAGTATTATTTATTTGACCATTCATTAAGCATTTTTTAATACCTAATAGGCAAGAAGCTGGCCATTGGGTACACGAAGTTGAATAAGAAGTGCCACAAGCTCATCCAGTTGCTCAAAGCATAATGTGTTACAACGTGGTGAGAACATACTCTATATTAGGCATGTTATGTTTATCACACATTATTTAGGAGCTCACATCCATTAGGAGCTAGGTATTTTATTATTCCTACCTTGTAGGTGATAAAATTAAAGCTCCGAGAAGTTAAATAACTTATCTAAGTCATTCCCCTAAGAAATAGCATAATTAGGATTTCAATTCAAGACTTTCTGACTCCAAAATTTATTTTTCTGTTTTCTTTTCTAGGCCCTCAACCAGTCAGCATCATCTGGAATCATAAGCTCAGCATATTTGTTCTAGTAAGTATATTTATTAAGTTATTATCCCTAGTGTTAAAAATAAAAGGCTAAGAAAGTCAAGATAAACATTAAGAAAGTTATAAACCCCTTGTGGGAAAAATAATAGCAATTCAACTGAAAAAACATTAAAATAATGTATTATATAAGGAAACTATTAAAATGTGGACCATTTCTGGTCTTCTCAGATATGATCTAGTTTTACCCTATATGCAGCATTTATTACTACGTGTTTTCAAGATGTGGAAGAAACACCCAACAATGGGTGTGTAAAGTAATTTTTGGAACTGTTTGATCTTCACACATGAGCAGATATGACTCCAGTTCTTGGATTGAACAAAACTCTACTTCATTTCCCCACTTACCACAGACCCCATTTTCTGGGAGGGGGCTGGGTTAACTGCCTGGGTATTATACTCAACCACCTGCTTTCCACACCCTGTACTAGTGGAAGCCTAGTACAGGGTGTGGTTCAAGAGGATGTGTAACGTCTCAGATGCCACATGAACAAAGCAGTTTCCCATATCCATGTGGTTTTGATGTCCAATGAGTGTCCCTAAGAAATCCACGTGATACAACCCAAAAAAGCACTTCTGTAGTTTTGACTCAAAAGGAGGTTTATTTTGATAAGTGAATGCCATGAAATTATAATTTTCTAAGAGGAAAAAGAGGATAATGAATACCAGGTTCTAAGAATTCCCTCCTGTTTGTTTCTTCATATTATTCAATATTGATTTTAACTTTTAAACCTTCCCTCATAAGGCAGAGGTCTTGTTTGCACTAAAGATCCCCTTCCTTCCTTCCTGGCAATTTAGTGGGAGAGCGGCGTTGTTAGTAGTTCTTCAATTTGGATATTTACAAACACATAGAGTGTTTTTCTATCCATGAATTGTAAGGCTGGCATAAGGATAAACTTTTCAGTTTAAATGTTTAATATCTTGTGTCAGAAGAATGTCTCCTAATATTTACTGTTCAACAATTTTTTTTTTATCATGAAGGTGCTTAAGGAGATGTTTCTTTAAATTATTAAAGACTAACTCAAGAAATGTGTAGTTCCATTGTCTATCCCAACCATTAAGCAACAAGATATATGCTAGATCTACCTGGAATGTCTCCAAATTTTCCAAATATATAGTGCAAATCAGGAGTCAAATCTAAATCACTCCTCTGTGGCAGTTGGGCTCCTAATTTTATGGATTGGGATGTGACAGTGTCAAATGCCTATTCAAGGGTCAGAGATGTATCTGTGGCATCTTTGAGATTAAAGAGTTTATTCTGAGATCGGGGCTCACAGCATTGTGCTAGTTCCAAGGGAGCCCCAAGGTCTCACAAACTTTAAAAAGATTCTTTTCTTACATAATAAGAGTAACTTTGGAGCAAGAAGACTGAATTAGAAACCCTCCCTCATTATTAATATGGTGAACTAATTAAGTTCTTAATTGGTCTAAGTTATATTGCCGGGAATCGTTTAATTTTCTTAAATTCGACCTGGCTAATTATAAATGGATAGTTCCAAAGCACCTTAAATACCTTCTCACTCACACAAACTCATTATGGTGAAAACGGTGTTGATGATTTAAAAGCAGCTGGCTTGGCTTCACCAACCTCCCCACCAGCCTTCTCGAATGAGTCACCATTTTCTCAAGCGAAGAAGAGTTTTTGCCGCTGCCACGGCGGCGGGAACGGCAGAAACTGCAGCCAACCGCATGTGGGGGCCCTGCTTGGATTCTCCCCGGCCTCGCACATCATTAAGCAAATTGTCAGCTCGGTTTTAATTGCAGCGCTTTTATGACTACTGGTGATGTAAGAGGCACGGCGGGCACACCTTGTTTTCCTCCAAGCCGGGCTGTGTTTGTAGTGCTGGCAGTTAGGGCCAAAGCATTTTTCATCTTGCACAAACGGGGCTAATTTATGTGGGAACCCGGACCCTCTCGATGTTGTTTGTACTGCGTCAATTTGCAAAGTCTAATGAGCCCTTTTTAAATGATGGAAAAACCCTCCTTGGTTACATTACTGAATACCCTTTTAAAGCCTGCCACGGAAAACAAAGATGCTCAACCAGGGGAGAAAAAAAAAAAAAAAAAGACTCACCTTGCCCTAATTTATCACCTAACCTAAAAGAATACCTAAGAGAACGGGGGCTTTGGCATCTTAAGAGTGCAAATGAGCTTCCCTGTCCCCCAGTGGCCCGTGGTCTCCAGCGTGTCCTCTCTTTGGTGGCAAGAGTCCCCAGTAACTCATATGGTAGAGTGCTTGAAGTCTGAAGGAGTCTGTTGTTTATCTTCTGGTTAATAAAGATTTTATGTGCCCAGTGGATTATGCAAGGCAACCCCTCTGGAAATATTGTACGCCGGGCTTGTTGAAATGCGTAGCCAATTAAGCTATCTTCGATGACTTTATGAACTTTGGATGCAGCGAGGCAAAGAGAAAACGGTCTGGTCGATGTTGCCCTGATGGCTTGCAAGGAAGGAACCAGCCACCTCTAAGGAATGACACAGGCCAGCGTCTCCCAGCCCGATAAAAGCTATAAAAATAAAACGAGGTTCAAACGACTAGAAATCAAGCAATGATATGATGGGAACAGGAGATAATGCTTTAACAATAATACTTTCATGTGCTAGACACTATGTTAGGAGATTAATACCTGTGTTTATCTAAGGATTTCCTCTAAACTTTTCTATTGGGGTCAAAATTATACAATTGAGCCCTAAGTTCATAACAATATTTGGGTTTCGAGGGGACTCCGTTGCTTTTAAAAAGTATTTTATCTACAAGCTTTTCAAAAAACACTTCAAAAAATCTTTGCTCAAAATAAAAGCAGTGTAAATTTTCCCTAAGCCATAACTAGATGTCTAACCCAAGGCAGACTTCTCAGACTCACCAACACTGGAATTCAATATAGGATCAAACTTTTCTGAGCTGATGGCAGCATTCCTAAGTTAATAAAAGGGGGAAAATGACTATTCAACCCCTATTATAAAGCATCATACTAACATCTCCAAATGCAATATAAATACAAAGCTGTGATTTGCCTACAGAGGATCAAATGATACACAGATCCATAGTTCTATGCCAAATATTGACTCCAAATTTTTGCCTTCCTACAGGAACTAAAAATCACCAAACTGTAACAGCTGACAGTAGTCGCCTCTCTACGTGAACGATAGACCACCCTATGTAATTAAAGTTCTTTTCTCATTTCAAAACCTTCTTATGAAACAGAAGACAAGATGAGAACAAAAAAAGGTCACTTAGAGAAATGCAAAACTGGAAAAACCACCACTGATGCAATGTATCTCTTAAACTAAACATAAAACACACGGTGTTGAAAGTATTTTAATTATTTTTTTTAAGTACACAGCCTGCTGGCTTGCCCAAGCATACTGAAAGAAGTTTAAACATTAACGCTTTTTCTAGGAAAAAAACTTGTTTTCAAATAGGATTAATCTGAGTCATCTTCAGCAATGCTCCCCACACCCAATCTGATGTTAGGGGGAAAGTGCTAGAAATTTCTATAGCGGTAAACATCTTAAACAAGAGTCCAGGAAAGGAGGGTAGGCAAAATGATTCCTAACACTGTAAGAAGGTAGCATTTCTCTTCCAACACACATTTTTTTTAAACAATTGTGGAAACATTATTCAGCTCAGTTTGATGGGGATGACTTTTATATTTTTATGTTGCATTTTACCATACTCGATAGGCCAAGACTGAAAAATAGAGGTACTGATATTGAGAAACAGAAGAACAGAATTGCTGACAGAAGTCTCATGTGTTAGATGGAACTTCAGAGTTTTTCTAGCCTGGACTTGCTGAACACAAGGGGTAAACTTCAGATAAGGATCTGAGCTCTCGGGGGTGTTTAACTGAACCGAACCTCCCAACCTTTTTGAGGTTTGCCGATGACTAGTAATTATATTGTCATTTAACAAAAGTATCTGCGTTAAACCAGAGATGTTACGTTAATGGTTAAGTTCACATCCATTAAAAACATCGTGCATCTGCGGAGCACACGGGGTCTCCCCGAGCTAAATGGAAAGGAAAGAGGACTGATGCGGGTTAGAGGCCATAAATCGATGGCTAAATGCTACCTGTCAGGTTTGGAAGTTATGCTAATGCAAGATGTTTTACTTCTTTCCAGTACATAGAGGTCAAAGGATACGCAACTTACATGGAAACACAGAGGAAAACCCCCAAAGAGTAAGTCAATGTACAAATCTTTAATAAAGCGATGACACCAAGTCGGGATTTTAATCACCCATATCTAAGGTAAATGCCACATTCTTGGGTTTCCAGAGGAGGCAACAGAGGATGAGGATTCATCCCTAGAATCTATAACCCTTTCTTCGAAGTGCTTTTCACTTTGACTAAAGCATAACTGGGGGTAGAGAGTCATTTGTCAATGTTCTCACTCAGAAACTTAGGAAGTGAACATATAACCTTTAACTACTTCCTAGGAGGTGGTAAGAAGCATGGTTGAATACAGAGGTCTTTTTGAATTTCTCGTATGTATATAATTGTTTCCCCCGGGATTATGTGATACCAATTGGCTATACGCTAAACGTCAAAGTAAGCACTTTTAATGGATGTAGAATAAATTTAAAGTTAACATAAATAATGTATCAGTGGAGGAAAAGCCATGTAAGAAAATTTCCAATTCTTATTTAAAGGAATATACACTGTCAACAGTTGAGGGTTCTTTATCAGCAATCAGAGCTTGCACCAAATAATAATAATAAATACATAAAATGGAACCTGGGATAAAAATCCTTAATCCAAAAGTGAGCAGTGGTGCATGCCATAAGCCCTATTTTTTTTAAGGGCATAATCTGCCAGTTCGCCCCAGCATACTGATGGAAGTTTACACATTAACACTGACTCTAAGAAGACTTCAAATGGCATGAATGTGAGTCATCTTCCGCTGTTTCCCCAGACAGTCTCCTCCAATCAGACCAATCTCTTTTTGCATATGTCCATTTCTATTTCATTTTTGTATCCTCCTCTCTGTTATTTGCAACTACATGGTTGCCACCACACAGTGGCTGAATTTTACTGCCAATTTATTATTATTATTATTACTGTTATTATTTTACTTAGGGCTGGCAACACTACTAAAAGGAGGGGTTCCATATAACTAAACGCAATGACCTTCAGCTTGATGCTTGACGAATGATCTGCTTGGTTAGGTTAGTACAGTGTTTGCTTTGCAGGCACCACAGGTCTGGGGGCGGGCAGGGAGGGAGGCAGACAAGATTCAAGAGAACACCCAAGTCTTCAGAAACAGATCCCCAGAGGCTCCGTCCTGGCATTAGTAGCCTGACACCCCAGCACACTTAACAATAAAACCCATTGTGACGCCAGTCAGCAGGGGGTGGGGGAAATTTGAAAATCTGTCTAGAAATGCCGGAAGCAGTAAGCAAAGTCACCAAAGCTCAAAATGCTCCAAAGAGTGTGTGTGTGCGTGTGCGTGTGTGTGTGTGTGTGTGTGTGTTGTTGTTTTTTTTAATTGGAACAGTACAGCTGATTCCAGGAATGCCATTTTAATATATAAAACTGATTTTAAGGCAGAAAACAAGCTTCAGTTCAGCTTGGGCATATCACCTTGTATAGCTAAAAAAAAAAAAAAAAAAACGCAATTGGCAATTGCACTTAATACGTGCATCAAAACCAGACTTTATTATGAGGAGGAATGGTAGAAGGGTAGCTGAGCAAATTTCTTTTACAGTTTTTTTCCATTAACCTAAGAGTATCTGACAAGTTATTCAAGGTTGCTGGTGTGAGTGGGTTTTTGGCTGTTGCTACGGTTCTTGTTGTTGTTGTCATAGCCTTCCAATACAATGTCGTATTTACAAAGCTGAGTGTTAACATATAAACCATCATTTGCTGGAATATCTTTATCCTGTTTCTTTAAAGTAATACATATTTATGAATATTAAAATTATTGACCTTCTTTTGATCGAATCTATGTATCAGGCCCAATTAAATGTTTATTCCATTTTAAAAAGAGGGAAGAGGAGATTGTGCAAAAGTGACATAAACTAGAAAGGAACTGTCAACCACTGGCCTGATCAGTTAGACACTTAGTACCGAAAAGAGCGACTAGCTCAGGGGTTGGGTCGTTGCTAGGTCCTTTCTGGGCTTGGAATAAGAAAAGCTATGGCCAAGGAAGGCTTGATTTCTCAGTAACATAAAAGGATTTCTTTTTCTTAACTTACTAGAAACGTAAAGATACTGGAGCTTACCTAGAAAAAAAATTAACAAAAATGGCTCGTACAGTTGAAGAATAACATCTTCAGTGGCAAATAAACTAAGGCTATCTTTAGTCTGAAGGAGAGATCATTAAGACGTAGTGTAGGACCTCGATCGTTTTTCGTGGAATCGGTGTACACAGAGTGACAGTGAATAAGCTCAGAAGCGATTATCATGAAAAGAAAGAAATGTCAGGCAGAGAATGGTGGATGCTCCTCATGTGGAAGAGAAAGAAATAAGAGGAAATGAGTGTAAATAAACTTCAGCAGGAAGAGACTCCATGGAGTCAAGGAAGTACTTACGGAAGAACTAGGTCCTACAATAGACTCTTGAAGAGACTTCTGAAATATTCTTCTGAGAGTCTACTGAAACAGTATTTTCTAGTTCTGTGGCATTCAGAGACCAGATGAGTTCTTGTCCCTCGGCCCCCAGTGTCCTGTTTCAGTTTTTGAGAAGACATAAGCATTGGTAAGAGTCAGAAATCTGGCTCTAACCATTTATGTGAATTTATCCTGCCTCTAACCATTTAAGTGATTTAGAAAGACACTTAATATCTTGAGTATTATGTCCACATCTACAAAATGTCTGCCTTTAAAGGAGATACTGTGACACTAACTAGTGCCATGCAAATAGTACAAGATAGCTATTAGTGTTGTTATTAGAAAATAGGTCAAGGCATACAGGTAGAAAAATTTCTAATATGCTAGTCTTCAGGTGAGTGAATGGTTACAGGACATTTGTTTTTCTTTTTGTGCTTCCTACTTAGATTTAGGTTACTATACAAACAAATACCACAAAACCAACATACAAAAACATATAGCTGCCCCTGTGTTTATTACAGTGTTACATATTTTGTTCATAAAACACACTAACACATACATGATTTCTAAATTTCAATCGATCTAAATTGAATATTCTGAATTAAAATACAGTGTAATACATTGGAATAGAATATAATACAATGGAGTCGATACAATAACTAAATAAAAAGAAGATAGTGACCAGAAGTTTAGACATAGATTCACAATTTAAGAGCTTGTAAGAATCTGATGAGCAATGTACTTAGGAGTATAAAATTTAAAATGTGGGGTTTAAAATATGTACAAAGATCCTTCCTGGAAATTTACAACAAACATATTTTGCAAAGTGCTTCTGCTATTTACTCCTCTGTTTTAGGTTATTAACAATATTTAGTTGTTTTGAACTGTAAGTCCAATGACTTTACCATTTACCCTGCCAACTTTTCAGATATGTCCTACGTTTGTGTTTATAGATCATATAATGGCTGTTTCCCGTTGGGTGGAGGGTTTGACTATTCTACTCACATCTGTGCCAGTCAGTCAAGGCTGCGTGATAAGCAGAAGACAGGTTTCTAAGCAGAATGGTGGATTCCAGGGAATAGAGAAATCACGATTTGGATGAGGAACCGCTGACTCAAGATAATTAACTCAAACTATGTGAGAATAAGATATCATGTTTCTAATACAGATCTTGTAAAGCTGCTCCCGGACTGCAGGCCTACTTAAATTGTATCTACGTAGAGGATACTTAGTTTAAAAAAATGTAAGATAATTTTAATTATGGCCTGGAGTTTCTTGGAATGTAGGTATTCTGCAGTGGCCGATGAACTAGAGTCAGGCCCAGTGACAGCTTCCCTGTCTCCCTCCGTCTGACCGAAAGGACTAAGTCCCCTTGTGGACAGTCATGCCAGTCAGTCCGGGTGGAATTTCTGTTTCTAATCTTCCCATGTTCTCTTTCATTTTTTGTGATTTGAATGTGTTATTCCCTCTGCCTGGGGACCCTCTCATTTGCCTATTCCTGCCCCCTCCTTTTTCAGGGTGAAAATCCCTGCTCAAAGTTTAGATTTAAGCTTAGATGTAAATTGCCCCCAAGGATTTGTCCCAGACCCCTTCTATGGTGGTCTTGATGTGCACCCTCCAGATGGCCCCTTCAGGACAGAGGGACTTATTTCCCAGCTGCTGAAAGTGCCACTCTCAACCTCCTCTATAAGAAGAGCACTCGGCGGAAGAGAAGCCCCTCACACCCCTTCCCTCCCAGGGGCAGCTGCAGCCAGTGACTGGCAGATGCAGGAATGTCCCAGCCTCTTGCCCCAACTCTGAAGGGCAACCTCATGCCCAGAGCTCCCTGTGGGTTTGTCTGAGACTTTTGTTGTGGAGACATCACTGGCCAATTGTGTCTTCTGCCTAATCCTGCTTTCTTCTCTTCGCCTGCAAGTGTTGGTCCTGAGAGTATCCTCCACCAGAAACCTCCTGCACACTAATCTCCGTCTCCGAGTCTGCTTCTTGGGACACTTGCCTTGCAGCTCGTACCTTTCCCAAGTCTGGTATAAGTACCCCTCCAGCATTGGCACCCACTATTTATAACCATGGTGCCACTATTTTAGTTGCCAATTGATACATCTATCTCCCTAACAAAACCCATAAGCTTCTTGGAAGCAAGACCCATGTCTTGTTCACCTGTGTATTCCCAATACCAAGAACATATTAGATGCTCAATAAATGCATGCTGAAAGAATGCATCAATTAATGAAAGGATGCAGAGAGGTACAATATTTATGCTTAATGGGGCATGCTAGTAATGCTCATTGCTCTAACAATTAAACTCCATAGTTATAGTTGCTTAACATAATAGACCAAGTATTGGCAAACTTTTTTGGTAAAGGACAAGACAGTAAATATTTTAGTCACTGAGGGTCATACAGTCTCTGTTGCAACTACTCCACTCTGCTGTTATAGTGCAAAATCAGCCATATGTGAACAAGTGGGCAGAGCTGTGTCCCAATAAAACTTTATTTACAAAAAGAAGTGGAGGGCCAGATTTGCCACCCAACTCCCTACAATTATTGATCAACTCTCTTGTTCATGTAACAGTCAATATGGGTGCCACTGGTTAGTGGTCCTCTTTCTTTCTCGTGGGAATCTGGAGGTTCATATTGTTTCTATTTCATGCCTCCAGCCTCCCCCTAGAGTCTGAGAGTCCTCTGCGACCAAGCGACTAGCAGGGAAAAAGACACAACTGCTTCCTAAAATCTTTGACCTAGAAATTAAGCACGTACCTTCCACCCACATAACATTGGCAACAACTAATCACACGGCCCCACTTGAAAGCAAAATAGTTGGGAGATGTGGTCTCCAGCAAGTCAGTGCTTCTCAGCAGCTACTCCAAATTATCAGAGAGAAACATGCATTCGTAGCAGACAGACAGTTGTCTCTACTACAGGAGGAGAATTTCTCTATTTTGATAAAATAGTCCTAAGCAGATATTTCTATTCTCTCTTTTCTTTCTGTGTTTGTCCTGAGAATATGTGCCAGTTTCATGGAATAAATTATTTATTCATTTATTTATTCTTCCTTGGGGGACTTGGTGATGAGCCGAAGACACTCGAACCATGTGCTCAAGGAATGACGTCTGTCTAGATACATGTGACGATCACGCGAAGGCGAAATCATCACAGTGATAAGAGCTGTAGTCGCCAACTCTGGTCTGGGGAGTCCAAAAGGCACAGCAAAGTCATATGTGTAGTGATATCTGAAAAGAATCGATTTAAAGACCAAGAAAGGGGAAAGAGCGCCTCAGGCAGAGGAAACAGCATGCTTCTGTATCTTAGGAGCCATGAAAAGCTATTGTGTTTTATGCAAGAGGGTGTCACGGTGAAATTTATACCTCAGAAAGATCACTTTGTCCTCCACTTTGGAGGACAGCTTGGAGCATGCATGGAGACAAGTTAGGAGGACAATGCAATAGTCCGTGATGGGATAATAAGGATGCTACAGACATGGGGAGAAATAGATGGACACAGGAGATATATGGAAAGTGAAACCAAAGGACATGGTGACGTAGTACCTGTGAAAGGGTTAGGAAGAGAGAAGAATTAAGGTCAACTGGTGCCTTACACTAAGAACAAGTAAGTTATGGAGAGAAAGAGATTGGGGCAAGAGAAAATCAGGCTTGGGGGAGAAGATCCTGGGTTTGGTTTTAGACACGTTGAGTTAGAAGTGTCTTTGAGATACTCGGGTAGAGATGGCAAGAAAATGACTATTTGCTTTAGCAACATGGAGGTCTCTGGTACTCTTAAGGAAAGCTGACTCAGTAAACCATGAGACTTGGTTGAGTTGGAGGTGAGAAAATGTGGACAATGAGTACAAATAAGACTTTAAAGAAAATAACAAGAGAAGAAGAGAAAGATTTTTGAAAACTTGGGGGAAGTGAAGATAACTAAATGCCAACAGGAAGACCCAGTTAGAGAGGCAGGCAATGTTTAAGGGATCCTGAATAATGCAAGTTTCCCAAGAAGGTGGCAGGGGAGGGGAGGCCACACAAAGATGAAGACCCTGGTTTTAGCCAGGAGAAGGGAGACCTCCTCTATTTTTCCGGAAGGAAGGAAGAAATAACAGGTGCAGATAAAAGAAGTTTTCATGTTTGGATACCAAGAAGTTGAAGAAATTCCCATCTGATAGTTTTTATTTTATTTATGATATAGGAGTCAAGGTCATTCACTGAGACAGAAGGACCAAAGTGGGATTGGGTAAGGAGAGGAAAAATGGCCAAAGGTTTTAAGCGTGGAGAACCTTTGAAACAGTATCCTGAAAAGTGGGAGAACTGGCCGACCCGAGAAACCTAACACGGTGGCAGGGCCATTAATACAACAGCCCACTTGAGGCCAGTGCCATTAATTTACAATTAATAGTGTACAAGAGTGGCACAAATCTGCCCCTTTACTTGACTTTTTACTGCAACACTGGAGAACAAGGTTTTAAATACATCGATTAGCAAAGGCAAAATTAGAATATCTAATTGGTAGATTTCTAGTCCACAGATTTTACTCCACCTTTTAATCTACCTTCCCTACTAAAAGGAGAATAAGAAGATGTAACATATATGAGCAGTTACATACATTAATAATTTAATTTTCACAATACCTGGTATGGTAAATATTATACCCCTTTTCCAAAAAGAAGATAGAAGATGAGATTTATTGGCTGGGTGCGGTGGCTCATGTCTGTAATCCTAGCACTCTGGGAGGCCAAGGTGGGAGGATTGTTTGAGGTCAGGAGTTTGAGACCAGCCTGAGCAGCCTCCCAAGTAGCTTGGACTACAGGCATGCGCCACCATGCCCAGCTAATTTTTGTTTGCTTTTTTTAATATATTTTTTTTTATTTTGCAGAGAGGAGGTCTTGCTGTGTTGTCCAGGCTGGTTTTGAACTCCTGGCCTTAATCAATCCTCCCACCTCGGCCTCCCAAAGTGCTGAGATTACAGGCATGAGCCACCATGCCAGGCCTGTTACGAGTACCTTCTTAATTAGGGAAAGGAATTTCAAATGCTCTCTAACATGGAGGGCTTTCCTCTTCAAGATATTGTTGTATAGACCCATCTAGAGTTGAACATGATTCACAGCTTCTTTTATAAAATTATAGAAAACAAACACACAATGCTTGCTTTAAGTAACAGTTTTAAAATACTGTCTAAAACATTAAGAGTTAAAATTGAATTCTTCTCTCAAGAAACCCATCCATCTCATCCTGGCCCTAAGTTTTTCTCTAGCAAACTTACCTGTGAGTTCCAGTGGTTGAAATAAAATCTTGTGTTGCTGCATCCTTGGTACCAGGGGCCAAAACCCAACCCACTCTCACGAACGCCTGGCCCCACGACATGATACCAATTGTTCGACTTCAAAGGAACTTAAACATCATCTTTCTAGCCTAACACCCATAGTTCAGAGATGAGAAAACAGACACCCAGAAAGATGAAGTGGCTTGTCCAAAACCACACAGCTAGCTAGCAGCAGACTAGGATCCGAACGTGGGCCAGAAACTGTTACGTGCAGCTGAGAAGACTTAGGTTCTAAGACAGAAGGTGGCAGATGAACATGAAAGGGCCGAATACTAATTCATGACTCTGAAAATGACTCTAAGGAAATTAAAGAGAAAACTAACAAATGGAAAGCACCAGTAAAAGTCAAGTCTCTCTTCCTGAAGCAACACCCGTAAGAAGCAAAGATTTTAAAGCGATGCAAGTTGGTGTGATGGTGGCCACACAGGTGTTTAGGGCAAGGCACAGATTCGATTTTCATCTGCGGAAAATGGTCTGAGAAGGGAAAGCAAAATGCATTTCTCTTCTACTTTCACAAATGGAACTCAGACTTTTTCTCTTCAAGGGAAGAGGAGAGGAGTGTTTTCTTTTATTTTTAGATACATTTTTTAAGCTGGGACAAGAATGCTCCACTCATACCATGGGATGATCAAACTATGAGACATTCATTCCTAAACATAGACCTGTTGTGCATGATTTTTAACATATTGATATTATCTCTGCTGGTATCCCTTATAAACCCACAGAGAGCTTTCAGAAATCACTGTCGAGTGGGACTGAAAATATTAGACGTTTATAAAATGCCATTGCTAGTTCATTTTTCTTAAGTGAAAGGCCAGGCCCCAGCCATTGTTGTATTACTTCCCACTCTTTAATCTGTTGGGTGGGTTTTAACGTGTTCATGTTGAAACAGTACTTTCCCTTTCCATGAAGAGAAAAGCCTCATAAAATGATTTACAGGGAGTTTCACTTCTTGGAGTTCTTGCCGTGAAATTGTTTACCTCCTTGCAAATGGAGCCATCAGCTTTGCCCAAACATCACTCCAAACCCACCGAAAGTCAACACACTTCTTCAGAGGGCTGTTAACGAGATTGATGTTAAACTGCTTGTACTGGATGAATACATGGAATTGGGATGCTGGACATTTTGGTAGTCTTATTTTTAATTATTTTTTTTTTAAGAACCTCCATATTGTTTTCCATGTGGTGTCTGACGCAGCCATCCCCACGGAAGCAGGGGGTAGAATGGTGGTTGCCAGGGGCTGGGGGTAGGGAAGAAGGGGAGCTGTTGTTTGACGAATGTAAAGTTTCAGTTACACAAGATGAAAAAGTCCTAGAGACCAGCCGCACAACACTGTGCCTACAGTGAACATTTAAAAATTTATTAGAAGGAAAAAAAAAAAATAGGTCAGATTCAGCCTTGGACTTTCTCATTGATTGTGTTCTGTTTGTACTGCTGACAAATAACAAAATGCTTTGGGAAAGTTAAAAAAAAAAAAAAAGAAGAAGAAGAATTTGTTTCTTCAAGAATGGCAGAAAAGCTGGACATGAGGGTGCTCACCTACGGTCCCATAGTCCCAGCTACTCTGGAGGCTGAGGTGAGAGGACCACAGGAAGTTCAAGTCCAGCCTAAGCAACGTAGCCAGACCTCATCTCTGAAAAAAGAAAATGGCAGAAATGATGTGGGTAAGTACTGAAGCCAGGTTCTGGCTACATGGCGGTTCGTTACGCTATCTTCCCTACTTTATATATGTTTTTCAAATTCTGTAATAAAAAGTTAAAACCGTATGTTAAAAAAATTTATGAGAAGGGTAGATCTCATGCTATGTGTTTTTCTACCAATTCAATTTTTTTTCAAAAAGTAAATTACTTATACTGACGGTAAGTGCTATAAACAAAACCAAACCCATTTGAAGGTATCTGTGGCTCGTTCATGCTTTGAGAACTCGGCTCAGGTTGGTTTGAAGGGTCCAGGAAGAATTCGGGGGTGGTACCCGCTCAAGGGAAGGTTTGCTTAGTCCTGTTGATTTAATGTCAAAGGTCAGAGCTCTTGTTGTTCTGAAGTGTTCTAGATGGTTCTCAAAGAGGTATGCTTTTCTACTGGGAGGTCACAGGTGGAACTATTTCTACACGTGCACTATACCTGAAATTCAGCGCAGGAAAGCACCCTACAGAAATAAGGAAATGCAGACCACGTGAGCCTGTAGACCAAAGGCCAGTATCTCTCTCCCTCCCTGGTGCCTTTCCTTGAGCCACTGATGGAATGAAGTCACATGCAGGCTCCATGCCATTTCCGGAGCATGCACACCCAGGATGAAAAACCAGACCCTCCTGCCTTCCCCAAACAGCCTGTGATCTATTTTGAGGACAAGAGATTTGTGACTCCATTTTGGCATTTTTCATACATGCAATAAATAGTTCAGTGGTCAAAAAGCTATACAAATCTTTCCGTGATGTTTTCTTACTCAATAAAATAGTTTTAAGAATAATATATATATGTAATTTTTCCCCCGAGTCTTAATAAAGCTATTTTTATTTGGAATGGGGGGAAAAAAGAAAACAAAATCAAACATTTTTATTTATTTCTGACATGGCCCTTGAAGGGGGGGTGGGGAAATGATCGGGAGGAAGGAAAGAAGAGAGGGAGGGAGAGAGAAGGGAGAGGTGGTTCGCAACTGGTCTGTGCAGACGCCAACAAACGTGTTTCCAGGAAGTCGACAGCGCCTACACCTGAGTGTCAGAGTGACCAAATCCCACCACTTTTCCACTGCATTTATCCTGCAAATTTGCTTAATGCAGGAAAGTACAGCTGGAGCACACTCAATCTGTTCTCTAAAAACTCTACCTCCATGTTGGAACGAAGGAAAAAGTAGTAGAATCAGACATTCCCTGAGAACGATGCTTTATTTTGTTCACGTCTCACACTCCAGCTTACTATTGCAAGTCTGGGAATCTTCCTATTTCTCCAATTGGATACATTTATTTTTATTTTAATGGGAATAAGAGAAAGGTCTGGGAATTCTGCTCTTAACTGGCATATGGGGTGGCAATCCACTGTCCTTGCCCCATCCGACGGTCCCCATCTGGGTCAGTAACACGCTGCCTTCACCCAGGAAGGGCCAGCTTGTTTCTCTTTGGATTAAGGGACCCTCTGCTACTAGCAGAAGATGGACCCCCAGCCTTGGAGGCAGAAGCCTGGGCACAGGTCACGGCTCTGCTGGGTGACACTGTGAAGTCACCTGACATTTCTGAACCTCCGTATGTTCCTCTGTGAACTAGAGGTAATGACACCTGCTTCAAAGGATCCTGCTGAGGCCCCAGGGAAGTATATGAAAGTGCTTTGTAAAACTCTGACGGCACAACCAAGAGCTAGACTACACCTGTTTAGTGAGAGATGTGAAACTGCAGGAAGTAGGTTTCTAATAAGAAGTGACCGTCAGAAGATGTCTACCCTGTCTTCCTCCAGGCAAATGAGGTGGTGAGACATAATACGAAGACTTGGGGACTCGGTTGCAAGAGGCCTGTATGAGAATACAGCTGTTAGAATAAATAAATGAATATTTACACGCACACACATGTGGGCAACACTCGTCTTCAAAGCTGTGAGCTTTCAGTGAGACTAAACGGGAATCCAAGCTTTGCTACTGCCTTCCTGTGCCTCAACCGCATTGGTAAAATGTGGGCGATCATATCGACCACCTTAGGGGGCTGCTGGTAGGTGTGTTAATACACACTAGGGACTAAGAATAGTGTCTGGCACGTGACAAGCTACATGAGGGCAGGGGATTTTGTTTGTTTTCTACCCCTGGGGAAACAGGATATAGAACATAGTAGGTGCTCAGTGAACATCCACTAACCGAATGAATGCAGATTCCCTGGCAGTGATAGGCACTCAGCTCTGTCTTTCTGGAGATTGTGTGGCCGCTCCGGGCCTCAGCAAGCACTTTTTCTTTTTTCTTTGTCATTTAAAAGTATTAAGTATTAAGAGGCTACAGATGTTTGTGTTACATGGAGCATTTTTCATAAATTAAAGGAATATGGACTAGAGGGTCTCTGACAACCTCTCAGATTTGAAGGATCCAAGTAATTTTAACTATAGTTAGCCATCGAGGCCGGGCGCAGTGGCTCACGCCTGTAATCCTAGCACTCTGGGAGGCCGAGGCCGGAAGATTGCTCGAGGTCAGGAGTTCGAGACCAGCCTGAGCAAGAGTGAGATCCCCATCTCTACTAAAAATTTAAAAAAATAATAATAATAACTATAGTTAGTTATCTCTATACAAAAATTCAACTTTATACACCTTTAAATTTTGCTGATTGTCTTTTCCCTCTTTTGGAAAAAGAGGTTAGAAACTCCCTTCTTCATTGCACTTTCTTTATTCCTCCACGCCCCGGACGAGCTGGACACAGGCACTCCACTCCCTTCGGGGATACCAGGGCTGTGTCAGGGGTGGGGGGAGGGGTAGGGGGAGCAGTCACTCCTGCGGGCTGGGATGCAGGTGAGAGTAGGAACAACTGAAGGGGTAGCTTTACAGCTTTTCTGAGCTCTCCTTTGCTTTATGCTATGATCAGGGGTAAGATTTTCCCCCTGCCTTCCCCGGTACACAAGAGCAAGGCGCGTTTAGCTTGTTGATTCACCAGATTGCCTGGGTCTGAAAGGGTACAAGATGTTGACAGAGAGGAGTACTCCAGGCCACCCTGTTCACAAGGCACGTGAGGCGGCTTCTTTAAGACCCTCCTTTTGAAACACGTCCAAAATCTAAGGGCAGGAAAGGAGGGGGAAAACAGTTTGCAAAACTAAATCGTCCCAGTTTAGAGAAGGGGTGTTAGTAAGGGGCACAGAACAAAGCTTGGAAGAACATGCACCGGAATGATGTATATTCTACACGATAGTTATTTTCTAGTGGAATCGTACATTTTTTTAAAAACTAGATGCTTTTTTTTTTCAGAGTGTTATTTAAAAAGAGACCCCTGCAGAACAATGTGAACGTGCTTAATGCCAGGGAAGAGCACACTTAAAGTGAGTTAAATGGCAAAATATGTTGGTTTCACAGTTAAACGATAAAATAATAAATAATGAAATAAATAATAAAAATTAATAAAATAAAAGAAGTGTGATATTAAGAAGGGCCTCGGCAACTCCGCAAGGACACTCGGGTTTCCCTCTCACCTGACCGGTAATTAGGGAGCTGGTCTCCCTGATTCTGGGCTGGGCTCTGGCTGGTGGTTTGTTTTTTGCAAGCAAGGGGCAAAGTGTCAGTCAAGTGTCAGGCAGCCCCGGGTCTGGGGTCAGAGCTGGCCACCTTGTCCCCCAGCTCCGTGTCCCACCCCGAAACATCACCTCTCAGTTACTTGGCCAGTTGCTTCCTTGGTGCCCTGTAGTCGGGAGAGTAATTCTAACACTCATCCGCTAAAAAAAAAAAAAAAAAAAAAATTGGAGGGAGACGTCAGAGATGCGGATTCCAGCAGGAGTGAACCAACAACTAACGTCTCTTCCTCTGAAACAGTCCTAATATCGCTGGCACCTGCCGGGTCACCACCTGGCAGGGGCCATGCCCCTCGTGGACGTCACACTCTGATGCCTTCAGAAGCCTGAAGTTACCACCCGACGCTTTTACATCACGGAAAAACATTTTTCTAAAGGGTTTGGGGGTGAGCGCGACAGGAGGAGAAGCAAACCCTGCCCGAGCCGGGAATGGGCGAGGGCGCTTCTGAACCCCGGGTTCGCGCTTCTGCGTGCAGACCCGGGGCTGCGGCACTGTGCACCCCGCTTCTCTTTCTCGGCGCACCCCCAGGCTGGAGGGGGCTGGAGGTGGGCTGGACCCGGCCAGGCGCGCGGAGGCCGCGGCTGCAGCGGCTTCCAGCAAACTCCAAGCCTGGCTGCAGCAGGCAGCGCGCTCACTCGCTCGCTCGCTCGCTTGGGAGTGCAGAGCTCAGCATGTTTCTGCAACTGTTTTGACGATGCTTTTGAGTGTTCCCATCACTACCGAGACGCTGCCGCTTTCCTCACGACCACAATCTATTAGCTCCAGTAGCTTTTGAGCGACTCAGCCCGGCCGCAGCTTCCTGCTTACGGCGCGCGCTGCCTGGGGCGCTGCCAGCCCCGGCCGCCGCGCGCGGGGACCACGCGGTGTGGGCACGGTGCCACCGCCCCCTGCACCCCTCCGCCTCCGCCACCCCGGGTCCTGGCTCTCAGGAGATTTGCCTTTCACTAAGATCCTCCTAAGGTCTTGTCAACAGTTTCTAACAGTTCATGATCCGTTGTCATTGCAGACAGACATCCTTAAAAAAAAAAAACACACAACCTGAGCCCCTGAGATTCTAATAAGGGCATCAAAGTCCAGCTCACCTGGGCCCAGGGAGGCCAGGAAGCCCATGAACTTCAGAAAGGGACTGGCTTCATCCTCCACCCACCTTGTTTATAAGGCACCATTCTGCCCTGGTGCTCGTTTTGTTTTGTTTGTGGTTCTTTGGTGCAGATTTTTGCAACCCTGAGTGCCGGTGTGTGCGCCTCGCTCACAAGCTGGAGGAGGGAAAAAAGATCTGAAAGATAAATGCTTTGCACAGTACTTTGGTATAAATTGGGATGAATTTGAAAGAGAAAGCTCTTGAATGCATGTTGTAAACTCCCCCGAGAAAGGGAGTAAAATGGATTTCCTTCCAAAAATATAAATATATATATATATATATATATATATTTTTTTTTTTTTTTTTTTCCCGATGCATTTCACATGGCCGGAGAAATGAGCAAATGCATTTCTGGACCAGGAGGGAGGAGATGGAACGTTTGAAAGGGGCTGCCTGTCTGACTCCCTCACCTGTTGGACGGGGTCGGAAAGGGGGGAGCCGCTAAGTCATCACTTTTGAATGTGTGTCAGTTAAAACTACAAAGGCAACCAAAAGGAGGTCTTATCCGTTGTTTTTTTTTTTTTGTTAGCTTCAGTTGGGAACAGCAGGTAGAAGAAGCTGCACTTTGGTTTTACTTTTTCACCACGGGGAGCTATAAATAGATGGGGCCGTGTGGCTTTCTGGCGGAGTTGCCTACACGAGTGGTGCCTCAGTATCCAGGCGGCTCCGACTCCCACGCACGCCAGCATTCGCGGGTCACCGCCCCCACGCACATTTTCCACAACACGCGTGCGACGCGAAGACGTGTTTCTCCGCATGGGGTGCTTATGCGTGTGTGTTGTCGTTATTTTTGTTTTAGCGTTGAGTTCTAGATGCACTCTGCCCACACTGTCAACGCGGGAAGCAAGGCCTCCTAAATGCCTTTGAAGACACACCCGATATTTGCTGACGGAGGAAAAACACAGCTCTTTGGTGTTTTCACTCTCCATGTGTCCAAAAATACACTAACTTTTATATTTTGTATAATATGAAATTACTTTATAGATGGAGTGACTAGTCTCCAATCTGATTTTATATGATGCATAAAAGGTGTTTACCTACCAGCGTACATTTCCTACCAATTGCCTTTACTCTCCCCAGTCCCAACTATTTGGTAAAAAAAAAAATTATTTTCATTTTTAGCAAACTGTAGTCTAAGGATCAAGAGTCAGAGAAGTCCATTTCTATGAGTAGCTAAGGTGGGGTCCTCAAACTTTTTAAACAGGGGGCTAGTTTACTGTCCCTAAACTATGAACAAATTCCTATGCACACTGCACATATCTTATTTTGAAGTAAAAAAACAAAACGGGCAAAAACACCCCGCGGGCTGGATAAATGTCCTCGGTGGGCCGCAGTTTGGGAACCCCTGAAAGCCATTAGCATACTGTGGGTGTGAGGCCACCTGAAATCTCTGTCTCGCCATCAAATGAAATGATCCCCCAACCTGGTTCTCAGGGCACTGGGGAATTTAGCAACCATGAACCACCATGGGAGGTCCTTGGATTCTGGACACATTAGAAAGAAGACAGATTTCTGTTCCACACTTCCCTCCAATTTGTCCAAATGTGAGCAAAATAAATAAGCAAAGAAGACATGGCCCACGGACACACACACACACACATAATTATTTTCCTTCTCGTTTTTTCCTAGTTCCACCAAAATTGTGTAAAAATGAAAAGGCACTTGCTCCGGCAGTGCTTTAATTCCATACTCTCTTCCCTCTTCCCAGTTTGTCTCCAGTTGAATGAGTATTCATGTGCTCAAAACTAAAAGATAGAGGACGATCCCTGGTATCTTCTAATAATGAGATTCTGGAATCAGGTCAGCTGACAGTTTGGTCACTTATGTTGAACTTAAATGCTTGATTACATGTTTCATAGGGTGCAGTGGCTCAAAGGCTGATGCTAATGTGGTCAGAACTATTCACAGGTTGGTGTCCCTAAGAGCTAGTCCATGCGTCTCAGGTACATGGTCACCCTTGTCACTTGCCACGACTATTCTCATAGAGAGGTGTACGTTGATCACCAAGGATCACACAGAGAGAGGAGTTAGGAACCAGAAACCATTATGCTCCCACTTTGGGTCGCTTTTTAGATAAATGAGATAACATAAGGGCAGTTCCTAGAGTACATTAAGTGCTCAATAAGAGGTAGATTTTATTGTTCCAACTTTCACAGTTCTGCTAATCTTTGCTAACCTGGCCAGAGGCGAATGAGACTTGCAAAGAAAACAATTTCATCTTTTCCTTTGCATGAATATCAATTGAATAGGTCCTTAAATGGCGAAAACGAAGCTCATATTTGTAGGCAAAAGTCCTTCCAAAGCTTTCTCTGCTTGACCTGGGTTCAAAGACAATTAATGAACCAAAAGACTCCTGCACAGAATCCTACAGAAGAAAATGAAAGCCAGAAATAACCAACCTGAGGTCTAAATAATTTTTAGAGTGATCAAATTTGGGAACTTCACCTGACAACTGCCCTAGAAATTTGAAGATGTTGAAAAATTAGCAATTATTCCGCAGTCACTCCCTTTTTCTCCCCTGTCTGGTCTGTCCCAGTTTTTTGACATTCCCTTAACACACCCCATGCTTAGACATCTTGACAATTAATTAACTAACCTTCACAAAGCTCCTCTGAGGTGGGTGGGTGAAAAGCGCTGCCGCTTTATCTCCACTTTTCAGGACACTAAAAACAGAAAGGTTATGACTTACCCAAAAGTCACACAGCAAGCTTGCAGAAGAGCTGGCATTGGGACCAATGAACTCTATCTCAAGCCAAACCATTGCAACTCTGGTTCTAAGGGAATATTCCTGACTCACCACAAAATCCAGTCTAGTTGCGTAGACCAAGTTCAATTCTCTGATACTTCCTAGAGGGAGTAGCTTTGGACAGGGTTGGCCAGAAAGAAAAAAAAAAAAAAAATAGAATTGAATTCAACTTAATAGGCAAAGAAAAAGGACAAGGAAGATCGTCATTAAAGAATCTTTCATTCACGCAGCCAAGCTGTCAAACAGTCGGGGTAACCTGTCATTGCAGAGACAATGAATACAGAAATACACTCGAGTAGGAAAAAGTTAGGTTCCTGGTACTGTCAGAGGAAAACAAAGACTTATATAAACAAGCCCAAAGTGTCTGTGGGCCATTCGAGGTAAGTTTATAGTCAGCTTCTAAGTTCAAGCTCTTGCAGGATTTCTGGCTACAGCATACAGCACTACAGAAGTCCCTGCTCAGGCAACCACGTCATAACGTGACTTTGTGTGATGATGTGTGGCTTCCTGTCCTTTTGTATTTTGAATTCCATTCTTAGCCTTTTTCCATGTTATTCCCTAATTGTGCTTACTCTTGCATTCCTTACATGAAGCTAAAGCACAGTCCTGTTTGAAACGCCTTTCTGGGCAATATAGTTACCCTAGGAAGTAATTGCTCGAAAGAAACAATAACAGAACAAATTATTGCTTAATACAATCTAGGAAAATACCTGTTCAGTAAAAGAATGCATTGTTCAATTATGTGTGGCTTGTGAATACATTTAGCCGCAAGAAGGCAATGTCATGTGTAGATATTATACTAATCTTCTGACATATAAGTGTCCTCCCCAGTGGAGAGTCAAACGTAAGAGCTCAATCGGCCATTCCAGCACAAACACAATGCAAAATTGCCCCGCGCCGATGATGCATTTACCTGCCTGTTATTTGGAACTGTGTTTCAGGTAGTCTTTAAAAATTTGTAGGTGAGTTTTTTATTTTTTATTTTTTTAGAAGTCATGTGCTACCTGCACGTGCCCATAAAGTCGCATTGCAATGTGCATCTCCCGAGTGCTGGAAGAAAAGGAATGATTTTTTAAAACAATATAAAGACTGCTAGGATGCAACAGCAGCAAGCAGAGAAGCATAATGCACAACTAGGAAGACAAAGGCTTTGAGTCCACTTACATGCAAACAGACAGAAACATCTCAAGTACCAGTTGCAGCCAGACACACAACATTGCTTTTCTGTAGCTCCATCGAATCGAGGGGAAAGCATCTTAAAAATTAACATCTCCAATGCTCTGCAATGGCTTTATCACGAAAGGCCCCAATCAAACACAAAAATGTTTAAAGTAGTCCTTTTGCTGTGTGTGTGTTTCTACCCTAAGCTGTCATGATGGGTAAACCTTTGAGTTTTCCAAAAGGCTTAGACAGGATATCAGAACTGTTGCAATTTCTCAGACCAAACGTGGTAAGTTTAGTATCGTTGGTTCCATTTTCCCCAGTCTAAGACCTTTCTGGAAAAGGATGCAGATTTACGATGAGAAAATTAGACCAGAATAGTCAAGCGCCCCTACAGTGGTGCCTAGCTGGGTTTTGAATTCAGTCTGTCCGTTGCGTGGGCAACCACCTTCACTGTCTGTCCTACCACCTTAAATAGGACCAACGAGAGTGGAGCAAGCCCAGGAGACTGTCTTTGGAAAGAGTGCTAGTTAGCAGGGACAGACTGGGCTCTGTTGGCTTGCAAACAAGTCTGTGGTGGCCAGACATGAAATGGTACAGGCTGAGCCATCTATTGCTTTATAGCAAATCATTATAATTATAAACTTCATAACTTTTATAGCATGACTGTGCTTTTTACGAGACCCAGCATCCATGGGATGTCCTCTGGTAATATCACCCTTAATCATTTCCCTTTTAGTTTATTTATTATGCAATCTTTTGATGAAGTGAGTGATTACATTTTCTATTATTTTTTCTGGCCTCCATTGTATTTTTATTTAACACGGTTACGGCCTCTAATTGCAGTGCCTGTAGCTCGGTGCTACTCGCTCCGGCCTGCTGGCCCATTCCCGTCCTTCGTGTCCATCTACACACCTTGAAAGGTGGGAAAATTCCATCGTGAATTCGTTTGCTTGATCGCTTTTGAAATTACACCTAAGAACAAAGCTGCTTTCATAGAGGAGGTATTGTCAGTTGTATGTTTGTTTGTTCTCCAAATCACAATATCACCCCTTTTCTGGGACCTTGCATCCTGGCTCGCTCCCGAATATGGAAAAATGGGAGACACCTGAGCAGTGTGTGTTTCATCTGGGGCCCTCCCCTCCCCTCCCCGTCAGCCCTCCTCACTAGAGCATTGGGTTCTCATCTGGCTGTTTCTGATTCTCGTTTTTCAAGATTGGCACCAATAGAAAAAGAGCTTATGAACGCCAGGCGAGATTCTTATCCTCCATGGGTTTCCTCTGAATTTGGGGGTGGAGAGAGGAGAGAGAAACACAGAGGAGACCAGAGGAGCCGGTGAGGATGGGCACAGGTGAATCCATTGGAAGGCAAATTTAAGACAGGATCACAATAGCAATTAAGTCAGACGCCTGTGACAGTAGGCTGCATGCTCTTTGGGGTGCCTGGGAGGGGGGGCAGCCCACGTGCTACTGGAATGGCCAGTTTTTCCCCTTGGCGGTGCATTCTGTAGCTGTCTGTGCTTAAGAATGATTCAGCCACCACTGGAAGCCATGTTCCTGGCTTCTCAGCAGTTAGGACCAACCCCAGGCACACGCTGTTCTGTGCACCTGACACGACCGTGGAAAAATAATTGCCCTTCAGGTACCCTTGGCACCTGGTCTCCGAGCCTTTGCTGACTGCTTCCCACCCCCCCTGCCCTGGACACACCCCACGTCACCCACCAAGAACCCCTGCGGTTCTTTACCAGCAAGCAGAGCCTGATGTGTTGCACAAACCCGCTCCTCTGAGCCCAGGAACGCTGGGGGTCAGGTGGGAAGTGAATGAAGATCACAAAGTGGGTCAGGGAGAAAGAATCTGGTTTATGAGTAAAACCTAAAAAAAAAAAAAAAAAAGGGATATTTTTTAAATCATATGGAAACTAGACCACTATAACTCCTATTTCCAACTAGAAATAGACCACTATTTTCATGAAGTTACGAAAGGGGTAGTGTTTTTTGATAGATGATGCTTCGATGCTTCCTTTCTTGATTCTGTCAAAAAGGTTTGACAGTTTCACGGGAGAGCTGTATCTAGCAACATTCGCATGGCCACAGACATCACTTGTGTAAGACACCCATGAGTAGAGGATTTTCCAGTCTGAGCGTTTGAAAGGTCATCCAACATACTTCAAGGGTTTCATCACATGGCGTATGAATTTCTGTGACTCGTTTTATTTATTTTAAATCAATTTCATGGTTCTTCCAAGAGCTGGAAGATGTGATCAAGGTGATGCATCCACCTCAACTGTGCAAAAGTTTTAGGGCTGCTTCAGAAGATGGAACACCCAACGTCTGAAGTTAGTGCTTGCATTTTGGGACATGTGTGGAATGGAAGAACAGTGATTTCTGAGTTTCTTTCACTCTAGAATGTCTTACAATTTTTATAAATGTTCATAAATTAAAGACATAAAATTTAACCTGGAAATATGTGTGTGTGTTTGGGGGAGGGGTGTGTGTGTGTGTAAAGTAAGGTATTTTTGAGGGCATATATAAAAGAGAGCTAATTTAAATGAAAAATTCAAGACTCTTATGATGTCTTTCCTCAGAAGAGCTCCATTTGACTTTTGCATGAGAGTGATCAGGACCCTGAATCACTTGTTTTTCCTGTTCAAAGTGTCACCCTCTATACCACTTAAAAAAAAAAAAAAGGGAGCTGAATTATTTTATGAGGACAGAAATCATAGAAGAAATTGAGCAAGTCAAACAAATTGAATAGGTGAAACAGTAGAGTCAATTGATTTTTCTGAGGTCTACCATCAAATTAAGGGTATTTCTTTTAGTGACCATGAATCAATATCCTATGTGTATACACACACACACACCCTGATTGCTTATCTGTCAGCTGTTGACTTTACATCAGTATTTTATGTACATACATTGTTCAAAACATTGATACAAACGGTCCCCACAGGGCCAGCTCTTCAACGTGTAAAAAAATTCAGTTGCTTAAGATTTAATTAGGATACGAAGTCTGCAAATAACATTAATGATTTTTAAAACAGCTCGTTACAAAATAGCATGCAAGGTATCACCTTGTTTCGATTTCTGATTGTGTGGTGAAGGAAATATCTTACAGTTAACAAAACAAAGCCTATGTCAGTTGCAAGAAAAGAATTCAGAGCTCATTCGTAGAAAGAGCCACTGCGTGGTGGAGATACAAGGATATTTCCCCCTTATTTTTTCCTATCTCTTAAGAGGCTAATACTTAAAAATTGAACAAGCCTTCTAGGAAGGTCCTGTTTTATGTATGCATATATTACATATCTTCATGTGTGTGTATTATCACCTAGCGTGTGTGTATTATCATCTAGCGTGTGTTTCAGCAGATATTATTCACCCAAAAACCACGTGCTTAAATGAATATAAAGACAGTGTTAGCATGCAATTCCTTTTCGTAGATGGTTAATTTAATTACAGGTCAAAGAAAAACACCAGTGCTGCTGTTTATACTGCATGTATTAGCTCTCCCCCTAAAGCAATAAAAACTTTGAAGAGCAAAACCCCACTGTCTGCCACGCAGAATCATTGTGGAGGGAGCAGAGTGGGAAAACCCAAAGTTAAAAACAATAAATATTAGGATTGGGGTTACTCTTTGAACAGTGATTAACTTGGCTAGATAGATAAAAATACAACTGGCTATCCTATAACACTAGAAAATAACAGAGTTGCCACAACCACTCAAAGATCTTTCTACATGGTCTTGTGGTTTGTCTTCACATCCAGGGAGGAGCCTTCTGGGGGGGCATTGAACTTGCTGGGTATCGGTTAGCCTTTATCTGCGTGTCTGCTTTCGGGTTACACCGCTTTTGCTCTTCTTTATCTGCAAGCTCTGGTTTTATTGCTCTTACTGACCCAATGCCAAAACATAAATTTAGCCCTATTAGAATCTGTGCCAAGAGTGCAAACATAACTGTTACAAGCTCAAAAATATATATTTTCTATTTAACCAATCAAGTCGAGAACCAATGGCTTATCCTCATTCTTCCACCATTGGACTCCTTCGTCTGAAGCTTATTAGCGAACTTTCCCACGTAGATGCCTCCTTTCCAGAGACTGCAAATCATACCCTTGCATACCTCCCCGCCAGACAGACTCGCTGACTGCGTGGATGGTTTATGGCTTGAAACTTCGAGCGGGATCCTGCAAAATAGCCCTGGACAAACTTATCACCGGGAACGGCCGGCCACGAGAGCCGGTGCGCCATGGCGATGGGAGTCTGTCTGTTTTTCTTTCTCGGGGGCATTTCGAGTTATTAGGCAATACAGCCCCATTTCCTTCCTTTCGCCCAAGAGGTATTGTGAGCAAACAATGGAAATCCAGCTCTCTATTCACGTTCGAATTTTGCCATTGTGTGTCCTTTTGTATACTTGTCTGCCTGGCACCACCGAAGTGCAAGATCTAATGTGTTTCTGGACACAGTTCAGCTCTGGTTACCTGATCACATAAAAACACCGCGGGTAGAGGCGGCATCCATCTGTAAGGCTATTAAAGGACGTTTTGCTTTGCGTATTTTAGCAATCCTTTCTTATGTTGCTAAGCAATTCTCTCCCTGTGCACATACTTATTTGTTCACTCAGAAAAAATATTTTGACTCTCCCCCTAACACTTGGGTTTAGTATCCAGCTATGAGCTGTCAGTGCTCTTCAGACACAGCCTGTGCAGCTAACTAATGCATGACGGCCTTCACTGCAGAAAGTCCATCAGGGAAAAAATATGTGTATTTATTGTAACTTTTAGACATACAGAAAGGAGTTCAATAAATGGATTTAATGCTTACTCAAAATTTAAGAATCCATTAGGAAGTTCAGTTTTACTATGTCAGTGCGATGCATTTCAGACCGTAATCATACCCTTTCCGAATCCCATTTAAAGTAAACCATTTATTTTTTCTACTTTTCCCACAAGTGCCTTAATGCAGAATTTGGATACCTTTCAGAAGAGACCTGTGAGGTAATGCATTTGAGAGACATAACAATATTTATAAAGTTTGGAAAATCTTTTGCTAAATGAATGGGAGAAATAATTTCAGCTTTGGCAGAATGGACAATAATATTGATACTGAATTTGGTTGTTTCCGTCAATTTTTATAACAGATGTGGGGAGTGAGCTCCCATTATTCTTCTTCAGTGGTTTTTAAGGCAAGATTAGAACTTTAAGGGTTCCAGGCAAATTATTATAAAAAAATAGTCATATTGTTCTCATTTTTCTAATGTTGCCTTTTTCCTGCGGTCATACGGCATCGATTTTAATTAAAGAGACAAACCAAAAAAAAAAAATGCCTAATATTTGTCCTTGTTTCACCTGTAACTTTTACACTCATAGAATAAAAAGGGAAAAAAAAAAAACAATGAAGAGCTGGATTAGACATTCACATTTGCATTTGCTGCTTATCTATGTGAAAGTTGAAGGCAGGAGCCCAAGTTCCCTTGTATCACAAATGGGCATCGATCTCAAATAAGAGAGAAGGCAGTTTTGGTCCCTCTGACTCATCCAGTTCCTGGGCTACTGTCACCGAAGGTGGAAACTGCAATATGAACACCTGTCCGTGAGGAACTAGACTTGAGATAACCGGCTCATTTCACACAGGCCATTGTCTAGCCATCAGATGGTAATTACTTCTGTCCCCACCAGCCCCGCCTGGACCCCAGCCAGTGGCTTGTGGGTGGAAGGGTCTGTATCACATTTCCATTCATCTGAGCATCCAGTCTCCTTCTTGCTTGTTTTCAATTACATTGACATGGTGGCTTTGGCACATAGGAAGTAAATAGCAACGTATTCGAAGAGAAAGGTCTGAAAGCCAATATCTGAAATATACTCTCGAGGTTTCAATGAGGACGATGCGGCTGGCACAGAAATTCTGGCATTCTGACCCAAAGTCATAAAATACAATTAATTATGTTAATTGTAGTGAATTTGCAGAGTATTTCGTGAAAGCCAAATGCAACAGAGGGAAGTCTAGAAGGCAGTGGAAACGTTACTGGATTTCCTGCAATGTAAATAATTAGGAAATTGACTAAAATATTGATTAGATCAGAAAAAAAAGAAGGGATCAGACATGTTAGTGAAAGATTTACTCTCACTCTCACTTTTTTAAAACACCTACCTCGAAAGGAAAAAAAAAATTCCCTGGACAACTGCGATATTCTAGGACATTCTAGAATTAATTTTAAGATGATTTCGCTAACTCCATATTCTTCCTTTATTCCTTCCTTCTTTCGCATGCATCCACTCACTCTTCCTGGTTCCCCCCCTGAAATTTCCCACGCCAAGACTAACGCTGATAGTTTTGTATCTTCTTGTTGTATAGTAGAAATGATCAAAATTAAAATAAAGTAACTACTTCTTTGTGACACGGCTCTTGTGTAGTGCCAGTCATCATTGCCAAATCAGACCTCCTTCTCCACACCCTTAACTTTCTCTCTCCTCCCTTGAAGACTCAGCTGTCTTGAGCTTCCCATCCCACCCTTACTAACCTCCCTCCAACTCCCATTTCTTTCTACCTTCTCCTCTTTCAACCCACAGTAAATTAAAAATACTAAATTTTAAAATACCAAATATTCAATAATGGGATTTTTTTTTTCTTTGCATATGCATTATCTCACCAAAAAGCATTTCCTCTGGGACATGAAGCATTGTTCTGTCTTTGCAACATCTTTTCAGAAAGGACTTTAAGTGGGAGGGCCCGACAGGTGCCAGTGGAGCCTGTGTCTGAGACCTTTGCAATTGTCCAGGTAACAAGCAGTGAGAGTCTGAAACAAAGCTATAGTTGCGGGGCCGGAAGGAGCGAGAGAACAGAGACCATAATGATAAAGAATTTTGAACTTGGTCACTGACCAGATACCATCACATAAAAGCCATACAAATAAAAATAAATTATGTGATTTTTTTTTACATATTTTATTCAGATAAAACTGAGGCAGAAACACCACTAAACAGCGAGAGTCAGGGTTGCCCAGCAGGAAGAATGCGGAACATGGGTGTTGGGAGAGTTTGGATGTGATCCCGGCTTCACTATCTTCTACCTTAGCTACTTAGAGTCTTTGAGCCTCGATTTTCTTTTCTGTAAAATGGGAAAGTAATGAAACATATTTTACGAAAAGACCTGGTACATCATAGGCATTCACTTAATGTGACTCCATCTAAAATATCTTTAAGAAGAGGGGCCCGAGGACGCCACCTTATAACTGTAAGCTGAGTTGTAGGAAGCTAAGGAACAACAGAAGTGGCTGACTGTCCGAGTCAGCAGGCGGCAACTGAAGATGAAGAGGCTATTTAGAGCTCACGCATCATGCAGTCTGGAAGGTAAAGCGCCGCCAACAGTCTCTGTGCTCTTTGGTTATAACCACACACCAAAGGAGAGTCCGCACGTGGGCATGGAGTGAAAGCAACAGCTGGGAGCCATGCAGAGCTTTTCAGCCTCACCTGCGTACAAGAGCCCACGGTATCATCCTCAAACAGGAGCAACGCGCTCAGTAAAGACACTCGTGTAGAGCCTGACAAATTCTAACTTAGCCAGCTGCAGGGTTTTAATTACGTTTTTGCTTTAAAAATCAAGGTCCTACTTTAATCCAGAGTGATCGTTGTATTAATATATGAATTGGCCTTAGACACAAGAGAATGATTTAGAGAAGATTTTGCTTACAAACTTCCACTTGCGTGTATACACATGCAGCTTTCATACTGTGTATCGATTCAACAGATGTAAATGGATCAAACCATTAATGCGAAAATATAAAAACATTATTAGCACCTATGTGTGTACTTATTAGCAATCAATGGAAAGGTTAGTCTCCATGAGACTATAGCTTATTCTCCAGGCTGGACAATTAATCAATCGATAAACATTTATGGAATTCACTGTAAAGAAAACACTGTGTCGTTGAAGATACAATGGTGTGCAAAATGTCATTACTGCCCACGTGGAATCTTTGTGCTAAAATGTAGGACAGCCACCCATGATGCAATGGTTATTTGGGCTAAAGGCAGTATATGCTAAGCACCAAGCAACGATGTTAGCCAAAGGTGCTCCAGAAATTCAAGAAAGGGAGAACCGGCTGGGAGACAGGGTGATCAGAAAGCTTTGCGGAGATGGTTAACACAGGCCATGAACAAGGAGGAGCAGCTTTTACACATTTGAGCAACAAAGAAAAAAATAACGCATTTTGTGGCAGCTACTAATCCCGCTCTATTTTAGGCAAATATTTATGCAAAAAAAAAAAAAAAAAGCCCATTCAACAAAAATAATAGTATTTTTGAGTGCTTACTATATGCTAGGCGCTGGGCTGAACACAGTATCTGAATTGTTTTACTTTAACTTCTTGAGGATTAAGTAAACGTATGAGGTAGGTACTATCAATAATCTATTTCAGAGATGAGGCAAACAGGGGTTAAGACTAACACAGCTAGAAAGTGGTAAGACTGGGTGTGACTTTCAATCGCCCGACTTTCCTATCTTGAGCTAACTGTGTGAATTTGCAGAGCTTGTTTAAAACACATTGAGAACCACAAATGGTAACTATGAGAAATGATGGATATGTTACCTAACTTGATTGTAGTAATCATTTCTCAGTGTATACGTATATCAAATTACTACGTTGTACACCTTGAATATATACAATCTTATTTGTCCATTAGACCTGAATTAAGCCTGGGGAAAGAAAACAAAAAACAATAATCATCATGAGTGAGAGAGACTGGAGAGGGAATAGAGGAAGAATTTTACTTTTCAATTTTATAAATTTCCGTGTGATTCTTTAAAAAAAAAAAAAAAAGCCATGTGCATATTTTACTTGCATTGTATGTGTGTCTATCATATATAATAACAGACCAAAAAAGAAATTAGGACATGCAATAGCTTGGGAAGGAACCAAAGTTTGTGCTTACAGAAAAGTTTATAAATTTAAATAAATATATTAGGGGGAAAAAAGGCTGAAAGTTCAATGACTATGTACCTATCTGAAGAATTTAATGTGTTATGTGTATACCATGGAGCACTACTCAGCCATAAAAAAAAAAAAAAAAAAAGGTGGTCTAGTATCTTTTGTAACAACCTGGATGGAACTAGAGACTGTTTTTCTAAGTGAAGTTTCCTAAGAATGGAAAAACAAACATCACAGATACTCAAGACTAAATTGAAACTAATCAATCAACGGTTTTATGCACATATGGAAGTAAAACTCAACGGAAATCAAGTAGGTGGGAGGGGAGAGGAAGGGATGGGTAAATTCACACCTAACAGGTACCATGCTCACTATCTGGGTAAAGGGCACACCTATAACTCTGACTCAAACTGTACAAAAGCAAATTATGTCACCAAAACGCGTGTACCCCATAATATTCTGAAATTAAAAAAAAAAGAATTTAGAAGAAGAAAATCAAATAAAATTAAAAGAACATAAAATAAAGAGAAAAGAAGAGAATTATGAAATGAAAACCAGCAGATATAATAGAAAGGATCAACAAAACCCAAAGTAAATTCTTTCAGAAGACAAATAATGTTGAGGAGACCCAGTAAAAGTGACCAAGAAAAAAAAGAGAGAAGTCACAAAACTAGGAGTTATCACCACAAACTCTGCAGACATTGAAAGGATAAGAAGAGGAGATTATAAATAGCATTATGCCAATAAATTTGAAAAAGTAGGTAAAATAGACAAATTCCCAGAGAAACAAAATTTATCCAAATTGACAGAAAATAAACAGAAAATGTGAATGGTCCTGTTGGGAAAATAGAATCCACGATAAGACCCGCTCGCAAAGCAAATGCCAGGCCCAAATGAAGACATAATGCCAATTTTCTTAAAGTCCCAAGAAAACAGAAGAGGAGGGAACTTTCCCAACTCATTCTGGGAGCACAATATGACATTTATACCAAAGCCCAGCAAGGATATGTCTTTGCACCAAAAACAAACTATTAGGAAACAAATTATTTCAAAAGATACCATTTATAACAGCACATACACAAAAATGCCTAGGAATAAATCAAATATATGCGCAAGAACATGATTGAAAAAACTTTTAACGTTAAAGGCTCAAATAAATGAATAGGACATGTTCAAAAATTACAAGACTCAGGAATGTCATTTCTCCTCAAATGAATGAATCCACAGATAGTAAATGATAGCAATAAAAAAAAATCCCTACAGGATGTTTTGTGACCTTGATAACACGATTTAAAAATTTAAATGAAAAATGCTACAAAGGCAACCGTGCTAAAACGTCCTTAAGTTTTGCATATCTCCTTTCCCTTCGTCAATTCTTTTTTTTTTTTTATTTCAGCATATTATGGGGGTACAAATATTACAGTTACATATATTGCCAATGCCCCCCTCCCCCCTCGAGGCAGACCTTCAAGCGTGACCATCCCCCAAATGTTGCATATCTCACTCATTGTGTTTGTATATACCCATCCCCTCCTCCTCCCTCCCCACCCGCCTGACACCCGACAAATGTTATTCCTATATGTCCACTTAGGTGTTGATCCATTAATACCAATTTGCTGGTGAGTACCTGTGGTGCTTGTTTTTCCATTCTTGAGATACTTCACTTAGTAGAAAGGGTTCCAGCTCTATCCAGGAAAATACAAGAGGTGCTATGTCACCATTGTTTCTTAAAGCTGAATAGTACTCCGTGGTGTACATATACCACATTTTATTAATCCACTCATGTCTTGATGGGCACCTCCCTAGAATTCCACATGGATGATAGAGGTTCTGCTTGATATGAATGAATCCTCCCAACTGCTGTCCTAAATTTAAATTTGGAGCACTCAAAGGAAAAACAGACTCCAAGGAATTGATCCCCTGACCTTGAATTTCCA
>CAUYPO010061918.1:0-43299 GCA_963574435.1 Cheirogaleus major
AAGAGTCAAAGAGAATAATTTTATTGTTTGTAAGAGATGTAAAAAAACTGCAGTATTCAATAATTTTGAATCTGGGTAACTTATTGATAATAACCAACTAGTCACTGAATTCTGACAGATAATTTAAAACTCATGTGCTTACATACACACGTTATACTCCTTCCTCTCCTCAAATTCATGTCCAGACTGTCCCCCTCTGTCACTAGGTTCCAGGCCCTTTCTTGCCTCAGGGTGCTGTTCCCTGTCCTGGAAGGCCGTCTAGCTCCTACCCTGTTGCAGGCACATGGCCTTCCCTCATTGCCCTGATCATTGAGGATGATCAATAAGAATCTTCTTCTTGATTGCTTGAACCCAGGAGTTGGAGGTTGCTGTGAGCGAGGCTGATGCCACGGCACTCTAGCCCGGGCAACAGAGTGAGACTCTGTCTCAAAAAAAACAAAAAAACAAAAAAAATGAATCTTCTTCTTTATTTTAGCCTTTTTTTGCTTCCTTCAAGGCATTCATCCTAAATTCCTAATTATTTTATTTGTTTGTTTATTAGCTTTTGGATTCCCTAAAATGTAACCTCTTTGAACACTGGGACTATGTCCTGTTTTACCACAGTGTTGCCTGTGGCCAAATACTGGTTGAATAAAGGAATAAGCTTGTGACTCGAGTCAAGTCCCTAAATGGAGCTGGCAGGAACAAAATGCACTAGACATTTGCCAGCAGGGTCACCAGCGAGCGAGGCTGCCATCCAAGGGTTTATCTCGACAGCCTCCTTCCCCCGCGGACGGCCGGGTAGGTCAGGAGTGCTGGTGTGGAGACGTGCGAAGAGAGAAGCAGAGCTCCTTTCTGCTGCTGGTCGTCTAAAGCCGCGGCGCACTCCTGGCAATTCAGCGGCGAGGTCATGTGAGTCAGCCTAGGCATGAGCTTGAGACTGTGTCTTTTTCTGGCAAAAGGTGGGGATGTGGGTCATAGTTACAACTTTGAATGTTAGAAAGAAACACCGCTTGGAGTCTTTCCTGGAAAAAACATGCCCTTTTAATAGCAGACATTCATTCAGTACGCCCTGAAGGCGTCTTCTCAGCCAGGGTGGCGCTGGGGTGAGGAGGCCCTGGGACGGAGACAAGGGACGCAGTGTCTCGGGGAGACCGCTGCGTAAACACTTATAACACAGAGTGACAAGCGCTGCTGCGGAGGGAAGGGCGGGTATCTGGGGGAAGCTGGGGGCGCCGGGCTGTGCCTGGGAGGGAGGTCACCCACGGCTTTCCTGAAGGGCCAGCCTTAGCGTGCTTCTCCTTGCTCGTTCCTTAAAAGAGGATTTGGTGACCTCTGCTGGGAGATGGGACCTCCAGCCTGCACTGGACAGTGGGTGCAAGGACAGGGAGATTTGCACAGGACTAAGACGACTTTCTAAAGTAAAATACTGCCTTTAAGAGAGAACCTGGAGGGAGATTTGATAAAAGATGGAGGGGCTTGGACCAACAGCAGCGAGAAAATACAACGGCTGAAGCATGGAGAAAGCTGGAGGGCTGGGGGTGGGAAACGAGAGAGGCAGGAAAACAGAAACGCAGGCCCAGCCAGGTGGGTTCTGCTGATTTCTGGGATTTGGACAGGGCACTACCATTTCCAATAATTTATTATAAGGGAACCAATTGGATATACACACAAAGATGTTCCTTCACTGATGGTAAACACTAGACCAGCTAAACACAGGGGTCCATGAAATTATGTATTGTCTCCCCAGAATATGATGGGACCATTAAGAATAATGATATCATTTTATTTATATTGATATGGAAAGTCATTTGGGAAATGTTGACAAGTAAAAACTTGGTTACAAAACAATATTAAAAACATATAATGGTTTAGAAGTAAACACAAAGTGCTCACAGTGGGGTAGTGAAGAACAATTAGCTTTTGCTTTACAATGTTATGTGGTTCCCCAGCCCCAATGAGTAGGTTTTAAATTTACAACCAGAAAATCAGTAAAGTTATTTTTCATTTTGAGAGAAAAAAATCCACAGGATTTTTAAAGAGATGATTAGGGCTAGAGTCCCAGTCGAGTAGTTGTTAGAAAATGCTGGTGCTCCTTCCAGATCCTCCAAGGAGATCCTCCCAGCAGGCAGCGGCTCTGGATCTTGTAGCCTTGACTCTAGATGGGGAAATGAACGCTTCCTTGGGTTTGCTCCCCTAAAATGACCTGAGGGGTGGGGATGTGATCCCCCTTTAATACTCTAGAATAGGCCTGGGAGAAGGAGGCACCTTCCCATGCTGGCTGCACAGTAGAATCTCTAGGGGAGCCGAAAATAAACCCACCCCTCAGACCAATGAGGTGCGACTCTCTGGGGATGAGGCCCAGGTGATGGGTGCAGGTGATACTATTCTGCAGCTGGGGTTGAGTCTCTTCTAATTAGAAGATAATGAATGAAAAATAAATAGCATCATAAATCTGGACTAGCTTTTTAAAACATGCCAGATCTGAGCATTGATCTCTGAAAAAAGGATTCCCTGGTCAAATACTTCTAGTACCTTCCTCTAGGAAAATCTCGAAGTCTATGAGCAAATAAAGGCTCTGGGAAGTCCTGCAGTAAAGAGTTTCTGTTTGATTTGTTTTAATTGGCTTTTCCGATCGTTTCTGATTGTGGAAACTTTTGTCTGGGGTAACCCTTTATCTTGGGTTAGCAGCGTCTGGCCAGTGGCTGGAGTCCTTCTTGCACGCTATAGCGTTTGGCCACCCTGTGGGGACACTTCTCTATAAGGACCCTAGGACACTGGTGAGACCAGAGCAGATCCCTGGACACCCAGCAAGGTGAAGGGCAAGAGCTCCAATTCTGGAACGTGGAGTGAGCCTGTTGGCCTGGCCTGGGCCGGTGGGGAGGGGACACCCTGGCATACACAGGAGGAAAATGAGGTCTGAAGAGGTTATTGAGCGCCTTGTCCCACATCAGGAAGCTGGGCTAAAATCCAGACTTTCTGCTTCTCAGCTAGACCCCTCCTCCTCCCTCACCAAGTCTAAGATGTTACTTCAGGCATTTTATGATCTTTGAATACAGGAACACTTCCATGATTAATGGGAAGTTTCTGCCTGCTTATCCCATTTTGAGTTCCTATCTCCATCTGCCAAGAAGACACCCAAAGCTCTAAGTATCATTTGGTTGGAAGGAATGTTTAGAATTGAAGAGCTGCTTTGACACAATTAAAAGCTTCCAGAAGGCCGTTATGGCGCCAATTATTTACTTAGCGATAGCAAGCTATTTAAATTTCATTATGGAGTAGAAAATAGGGAGATAAGAACAAAATATGGTCAGGCTGACTGTGACCTCAAAACCCCTGCTCCGTTTGTTCACAAAAGATAGCAGAAGCAGAACATTCTGATTCAAGGATCGTTTTGCTAAACTGTGCATTCTCTTAAATGGAATTGTTTCTTAATCTCTTTGTGGGCTGCTAATGGGCCATTTATCAGGGTGTTCCAAGGCAAAGTGAGTCTGGACGAAATAGGGCTACTGACTTGTGGAGGGGCACCCCTGTGCTGCAGGTGGCTGGACAGTGATTCAGTGACTCCCCGCTTTGAGCTGAGTGAGATTCACAGTTGTAGAGTCATGAACATTCCCCATCCCAATGCAAAGAAAGGAATGTTCACACTCTCCATGCCCTGACACCCTTCTCTATGTATCACTTTAACTGTTGAAACTCTCCTTCCTCTTCTCCGTCCACACTCAGAGCTGTTCTCTATGTTCTATGGTTATTTTAACTATAACATTTCCAATGACACAACTTCTCATTTAGTTCTTCCTATAGGGGGTAGGAAGGGGCTGTAGGGTGTAGCAAAGCAGAGGGTATGGTTCAGGAGATTGTCAAAGGAGGCCTTACCTGAGATATACATATACACGCATAAATGCAATATATATGTAATGTATATCAAATACACACATATGTGTTTAAATTGAGGTATAATTTACATACAGTGAAATATACCCTTTTTAGTTTATAATTTTATGAGTTTTGACAAATGAATCCAGTTGTATAACTACTACCAAAATCAAGATATGGAATGGTTTCACCACTCTACCGAGTTCTCCTTTCTTCTACCTCCAGCCCCTGGAGACCATGGATCAGTTTCTTGTCTCCATAATTTTGCCTCTTCTAGAAAGTCACACACATGGAATCACATGGTATGTGGTCTTTTGAGTCTGGCTTCTTTCACTTAGCACAATACATTTGAGATTCATCCGCGTTGTTGTGTGTATGTGTCAGTAGTTTGTCCCTTTGTGTTGCTAAGTAGAGTTCCATTGGGGTGTGTGTGTGGAGCACAGTGTGTTTCTCCCTTCACCAGTTAAAGGACACTGGGGTTGTTTCTAGTTCTTGGCAAGCACGAATAAAGCTGCTACACACAGGTATTTGTGTGGCTATACATTTTCAGTTCTTTTGAGTAAATACCTAACAGTGGTATTGTTGGGTCCTGTGGTATGTTTTTATATAACTTTATAAGAACTTTATGTTTAATTTCATAAGAAATTTATATGTTTAACTTTATAAATAATATATAATTTTGATTTTAATTGTTTTTAACTTTATAAAAGGGTATTGTGCTGAAGTGATCTTTTGAGGATCATCATTTTTTAGTATCACATTGTTAAGATTTATCCATATCATGACACTTCTCTTCTCCTATTGATGGGCATCATGTTGTTTCCAGGATTTTGTTATTGTTTTGTTTAACTACTGACATTGTTGTACACATCTTCTTGTATTAGTTATTGATTTCTGTGTAACAATATAACCCAAAACTTAGTGAGTTAAAAAACAAAAAGAATGTGGTACCATGGAAACTTTCTTATATTCTGGCAAGAATGTATGTTGGCATAACCAACACTTTAGAAAACATCTTGGCATTATCTAACAAATTTGAAGATCTACGTATGCAGCAATTCCACTGTTAGGATTACACCCAATATAAAAACATGCATATGTACAACAGGTGAAATGCACAAGAAGGCTCAGAGCAGCACTATTACAATCAATAGTCAAAAACTAGAAATCCATATGTCCAACCACTGTAGAATGTATAGGTTATGGTTTTCATATCAAGAGATGAAATAAATGGTGAATATAAATGAATCACAGCTACAGTCAGCAATACAGATAAATCTCATAATAATGATTGAAAATGCCAGGTACAAACTATATACACATTTGTATAAGTTCAAAAACAGGCAAACATAAACTATAATCTTAAGGTGCACATTTAGATGATAAAAACTAAAAAGAAAAGCAAGAAAGTAGATTACTATAAAAGTCAGGAGAGTGGTTACTTCGGGGAGTGTTGGTAATGTTCTAACCAATGTTCTATTTATTGTCCTGGACATCAATTAAACAACTGTTAGCTTTATAGCAAAAAAAAAGAAAAAAAGAAAAAAATATATAAAACACACATTTGTTATCTCATGGTTTCTGTGAGTCAGGAGTCTGGGCACAAAACTGCAGTCCAGGGCTGTGGTGTAATCTCAAGGCTCGACTGGGGAAGAACTCACTTCAAGCTCATGTGATTGTTGCAGGATTCAGGTTCTTGTAGGTTGCCAGAACCAGGGCCTCATTCTTTTGCTGGCTATCTGCCAGAGGCCACCCTCAGTTCCTTGTCACTTGGGCCTCCCTAGGGTGGTAACTTGCTTTGTCCCAACCAGCAGAGGAGAGAGTCTGCTGGCTTGACAAACATTACAATCTTGTGTGACATAATCATGGAAGTGACACTCGTCACCTTTACTATATTCTATTGGTTAGAAGCATGTCACCAGTCCTACTCAGTTACAGGGAGGGGATTGTACAGGGGTATGAATACCAGAAAGCTGGGATAGTTGGGGGCCATTGTAGAGTCTATCTGTCTCACTCACATGCATATGATTTTTTTTTTTTTTGAGTCTTACTCTGTTGCCTGGGCTAGAGTGCCATGGTGTCAGCCTAGCTCACAGCAACCTCAAACTCCTGGGCTCAAGCAATCTTGCCTCAGCCTCCCTAGTAGCTGTTACTACAGGCATGTGGCACCATGCCCAGCTAATTTTTTCTATATATTTTTAGTTGTCTGGCTAATTTCTTTCTATTTTCAGTAGAGACAGGGTCTTGTTCTTGCTCAGGCTGGTCTCGAACTCCTGACCTTGAGCAATCCTCCTGCCTCGGTCTCCTAGAGTGCTAGGATTACAGGTGTGAGCCACTGTGCCTGGCCACATGCATATGATTTTCTCTTGCATTTATACCTGGAAGTAGAATTTCTGTGTCCCAGGGTACTCTGTTCCTAAAAATGCTCTTTACTTAAAGACTATCTTTTCTGGAGTTAATAAAGCCAGGCCAGCTTTCTTTTGATTAATATTTATGTAATATCTCTTACATTCTTTTGCTTTCAACCTTTGCATATCCTTATATTTGAAGTATTTTTTTGCAAATAGCACATATCAAAATTTTAAAAATAAATCCAATCTGTCAGCTTTGGTGTTTTAAGTGGCAAGCTCAATACATCTACCTTTGTTATAATAAATGATAGACATGGACCTATTTTTATCATTCTAACTTGTTATTTCAGTTTGTGCCACTTTTTGAATGCTTTCTTCTGATCTTTTTTTTATTTGTAGTAATGTATGTGTATCTCCATAATTTTTCCTAATAATGTAAAAATTTAGGATTCCTTCTCCCTCCCTGTCCTATTATTTTGAAATAACTTAAGCTTTTAATTCTGCATTATTATAGATGTACTTTCTCTTTTTCTTTGGCCTCAGTTTGCTTTTTATTTTTATAAGCAACAGAGTTTATCAAGATATTTGATTGCCCTTGTTCCACAAATCTCTTGCAGAACCTCTTGGATTTTTCTCTTCCATAGTACTTCAATCAAAACTGTTTACAGTGTACATCTTTCTACAGCAAATCTTGTATGCTTGAGAATATTTTTATTTGACTGTAATATTGAATGACAGTTAGGTTGAATATCAAATATTAGGTTCCAAATTCTGTTTCCTTCAATTCTGTGAAAACATTATTCCATTTTTTTTCATCCAATATTGCTGATGTCACTCTGATTCTTGTTCTTTTGTATGTGGTCTGCTCTTTTTATGATAGCTTTCAGAACTTTTCCTTTTTAAAAAAGTCCTTGAACTTTATTATAATATACCTATGTATGCATTTTTTCTCTATATTTATTCTACTATATATATATATGAGAAAAACGGATCTTTGTTATGTCCTCAAATATTTTTTCCTCTTCATTTTTTCTCTTTCTTTTAATGGAACTCCTATTGTCTGGATGTTAGTACCTCTGGGTCTATCTTCCTTATCTTGTAGCTTTTCTTTTATATTGTCTATTTTTCGGTCCTTTTCTTCTACCTTCGGGGATGTTTTTTCAATCTGGTATTCCAAATTACTAATTTGTTCTTCAGCAGTAACAATTCTGCTCTTTATTTCTGTTATTATATTTTTGTTACTAATATTTCTGGGTCTATTTGATTCTTTTCATGTTTTCTTGTTTCCTATGAATTCTTTCTTCTATCTTTTAATATATTTGTCAGGATGATTAAAAAATATTTGGCCCATCTGTTCTAATGTTTCTGCTTCTGTTGGAATCTGTAATCTAGGAGGTGATTTTCATTTTGCAATGGCTGTGCTCCTCAAATGTCTTGTTATTTTGTTTTGTGTTCTCGTTTTTTCCCTAGGGCACTGGCTCCTCCGGCAGTACATTTGGAGAAAAGCAGATCCAGTGTTAGCCCCAGTGAACTCAGGCATGGGGTAGATGAGTTCCAGGGCAGAGAGCCCCCAGAATTACATGCAACTGCTCCTTATCCCACCAAATAAGCCCTCAGGTCAGGTCTTCATCCTTTGTCCCCCAGAGAGAAGGAAATTTGCAGGAGACACTCAGAATTCAGTGGTTTTAAATCTCGGCTGCACATCCAAATCACCTGGTAGGTTTTAAAAGTCCTGATGCCCGGGCCATGCCCCAGAGCAATTTCATTGGAATCTCTGGAGGTGGAATCCAAACATCAGTGCTTTTAAAGCTCCCCAGGTGATTTCCATGTGCAGCCAAGTTTGAGAACCACCATCAAGACCCTGTTATCATGCTCCAGCCCTGGGAGTTTGAAGGGGAAGAGATGTGGAAATAAATTCTGGAGATCAGTTGGTGACGCCTGGTTTTTCTTTTCTTCTGAGGACATTTGGATCAGATTTCTATGTCTTGGAAGGTTGGGGTACAGGCACTATTCTCCCCAAGAAGATTGAGGGGGGTAGAGGACGCAGGAGCAGAATTCCACCAATTTTTCTATTTTATCTTCCTATACCCTGCTGAGCTGATTCCTGCATTCCTGTCCTGATTCCAGGACAAAGCCACCAACCACCCCACAAACCCCAGTCCAAAACAACCCCCGTTAATTTCAAGGGTTTCTCGCAATTTTCTCTTCTTTACTTTTCTAGTCCCTGTGGGGTTTCGGGGGCTGAGAGGTGGAGTGAGTGTCCCACAGTCATGTTAGTTCAGCATTTTTGGCTGAACCGGAGCTCCTCAGGGTGCAATCGGTGGATCAGAAGTGTTGGCCTCACCTAGGAGCTTGTGAGAAATGCAGAATCTCAGGCCCCACCCTGGACCTATAGAGTCAGAATCTGCATTTGAACAAGATTACCAAAAAATTCCTGAGCACATTAAAGTTTGAGAAGCTTGCTTTACACGGCAAAGATGCTGAACATCTTTACATGGCAAAGATGTTTAAATTGAATCAGGCACCTTTTTGACGATGTACCTCAAAGTTTGCTCGGTCATCTTGTCCCTATAAAATGTTGATTTTGGTTCTTTGATGTAAGCTTTCTCTGCCCTAGGCCAGAATTCAACAATGCTGGATTTGCCTGACATGCAGATGGATTTTTAAAACAGAGTGCTTTAGTTTAATAAAACAGTGCTCTAGTAGCACCATCTACCTCTCGGTTGTCGTACTCATCACTATTGCAATTTAATATTTGCTGGTGTGGACACTTGGTTAATATCTGTCCTGATATGGTAAATTCCCGAGGTACCAGGAAGGTATCTGACTTTATTAACTGTTGTTTCGCTAATGTTTAGTCCAGTGTATGGCATAGAGCAGGTACTTAATAAATATTAATCGAATGAGATAAATGACTTTAGTGCTTGTAGAAATCTACTCAATTGATGGCTGTCTATTGAATGCTAGTACGAATGAATACACCTGTAACGTGTTCTTTTTCTAAAAAATGTATGTAGTTTTGGGGAATATGTTTCTTCCATCCTTACTCTTTCTTGTCATTATTAGTAAATACAACTACTTGAAGTTTTAGAGTCTTACAGTTTTTTAAAAAAACTTTTGAATGCATACTAGTATAATATTTAAATAAATACTGATATTTAGAATTTCTTAATTAAATGTTTACATTTTTCTCTATAAAATAAAACAAAGCAAAATTATTGCTTTTAGGGAATTTCACATCTTCTTGGTATTCTTAGGAAAGAACTAATGTATTTATGATAGAAGAAAAAGCAAGGGAGTAAAGAGGCCATGGCAAGTGCTGGGCACGAATCCTGTTTGACCTGTTTTTGCTTCCACTGTCCTCTCATTCCTTCCCACCCCCACGTAGGCCCAGGCAGCAGCCCAGCCAATAAATATTAAATCTATTATTCCCCTGCTCTGTTCTCTCTGCCCAATAGCCAAAGAAGCATTGGCCGTGAAATAGTCTGGCTTCTCATCAGACAGAGAGAAGTGGGAGGGAAGTGTGCACGGCTTAAGAAAAGCACCTGACAAAACTATAATTCTTTTTCAAAAAATTATTTGTTTGTTTTTAGAGACAGGGTCTTGCTATGTTGCCCCGGTTGTCATGACCTCCTGAGGTCCTCCTGTCTCAGCCTCCTAAATAGCTGGCACTACAGGGTTACTCTGTGCCCAGACAATTCTTATGTAGGGTGTATAAACAGGCATTTAAATAAACACTTCATTTAATTTGAATATTAAATTTTATTGGTAAAGATAGGGCATGCATTCCATTATACTGGATGCTGATGTCTTTTATAGTTATGGTTCCCAAAAGACATATGGTTCTCCCAAAATATAATCCAGCTTCTATAACTCTGAATGGGGGTCCAAGTCCCCTTTCTCATGCGTCCCCTCTTCTTTTCCTTGCCCCAACAAGCCTGATTACACAGACATAATAATTACATGTGCAGCAGCATACGACAATTAAAAAATGATTTTTCAAAGATTTTGCCCAGCTTTTCGATAGAAAACTTGAAACAAGGTATTTGCTTTAAACTTGGCATAGCTAAAGACCAAAGACCAAAGTGATGTCTATGACCGGGAGAGTCTGACTAATCACTGAATACCGTTAGAGAGCCAGTGGCACAATATGTGTTTTTTTGCTTGTCAAAGGCGATGAAAGATATGCAAGCAAAATAATGAGAATGACATGGAAATGGTTTTGTTTTGAGCATCGCTGAGCTTTAAAGCAAAGTAACTTATTCCCATTTTTTCATAGAATGTTCAATTGTAAAGTATAGAGAGTATTTGAAAGTGTTTTAATTTTTTAATTCCTGAAATGTGGAATTTATCGAACAAATAAATGTAGACCTTATCAAGACATTTGGGGGCTGCAGTTTCATTTATTGTAATTAATCCTCATATTTCAAAATCAGTTGCAAATTCTTCATTGCATTAGGGAAATATTAAAAAAAGGAAAAGACAACAATTATTGAGTTCCAAATGAATGCATGTCTTTATTCTTTCTAGGGAGTAATTATTAAACACAATAAAAACCTAGTGGAATCTCATTTCTACACATCATTAAAGAGTTCTTGAGCCAAACAAACAATGACCTTTTGTTGATGAGACCGTAAAAATTATTAGTGCGGAAAAAATTATCTTTATTTCAGGGAGGACGTTGTTACATTCCCACCTCCTCCTGCTCTTGATCACTTTTCTTTGCAGGGTTGGGGAAAATAACCAGATAAAGACTGATTTCACCAGCAGAGGTCACCCTTTCTCCTTTGTCATTCCCAATGAGTGGCTTAGCTGTGATTCCTCAGTCCAAGGAAATGCAGTTTTCGGCTTGAAGCACAGCCAGAGGGCTGATGGAAATATATGCATCATTCACACCGGCTGTGTTTTCTTACATATGCACCATGTAAACGTATTACTCTACCTGGACTCCTGTGTGGATAGCTCGCATACATGTAATAGGAACCATTAGGTTATGTATGACAATCCTACTCTGTAGTTAATCCCCTTCGTTAAGTATTAGTTTAATGCTTACTGGTGCCAGCTCAAATTCTGCCCAGTTCTCTGACTCACGGACCAAAGAGTAGGTTTTTGTAACCCCCTGGAGGTGACTGGCACAAGCCTTCAGAGAGAATCCCTTGGTGAGTTTCCGCAGGGAAAAAGGAACATTGGCCAGGCAGAGAGCCCAGCACCAGGTACTGCAAGGTAAGCCGCAGAGGTATAAGCCCCAGTCCCGGCTTCTGCATTTGGGTTTGTTTTGAGAACAAATGCATATGTTTGTAGTTCATTTGAGACTCATGTTGGACCACAGAATGAATTTCTAAATGAACTGTACACGAGTGGCCAGACGGATTATCTCCTCAAGGCCAGGGGTGAGGGATAGAATTGCTCTGGTCCTGGTGCCTTGTGCCGGGTTAAGGGAAAAGCACTCAGCACGTGCCTGGCCAAATCCAAAAATGGATTTCAGGAATTTCTTTTCTCTTTCTCCCTTTAGGAGGGAAATAATCGGCGTTTCTCGGATTCCCTGGAAAAGTTGGGCTCGTTGGTTTTACAATGGTCAGTGAAGATCTTTTCTAAATTAAACTCCCTTCCTTCCTTTTCTTTTCTTTTTTCTGTAAACAGAGCTTCTTGTTGCCATTTGAGAAGTTTAAGAACATGGTGGATCTTGGAGATTCTCTGTGGCTGCTGCCCTTCCCGTGGGCTCCAGATGGCACAGTCACAGTGGCAGGGGTAAAGTGGCACCTCCTCAAGAGCAGGAAGGCCCTTCTCCCATGCAGGAAGCGGAGTGGCTGAAGGGTCATGATGACCGATCTCCAGGAGATGCTTCCCGGGGAGGAAGATCTGCCTGTGGCCTTGACATCACCCTCTGGGTCCCTCCTCTTTCTGGCTGCTGGGCCTTTTACCCTCCCAGCTGGTTCTGTGCCGGAGCATTTGCTCCCTACCCACCCAGCACGCTGACTGGTGCTGACTTGCCGGAGAATGTGGTTAAATAGGAATTCTGCGAGCTGCTCGTGCAACCATTGGTAGCTTGAATCAGCCTTGGTGGGAGCATTTACAACATAGAAATTGGCAAAACCTGCAAATCAATCCCCACCAACCCCACTGGTTTACCAGCCCTCAGCTGACATGTCCTTCTCAGTACCAACGGAAATACACCCACATCACCGCACTTTAGACAGTGACAATCTTTGGACCTTTTGATAAAAATATTTAGTAGGGAAAAAAGAGAAAAAGTAGTCTCACTTTTTTCTCCTCCTCCTTCAAAAGCTTTGAAGCAAAAGTTCTCTTTATCAAGTACAGATTTCTGCTCTTAATTTTAACCAGAGATTGCTCAGAAGAGGCAAGTGCTCCCAGCTTTCAGGCACAGTCTGATTCCTTTCCCTAAGCCCACACTTGGCCTAGATGATTCACCCCCAAATTTCCTTTTAAAACCCCCTTGTTGTCATTATACTGCCAGCTCTGACTTCCTGAAGGCAACTGTCCCCTGACATCATCCCTAGCCTTAGCCAGGCTGGTCCTTTGCTGGTCCTTTTTGGCCCCAGAAGACATGCCAGGTGTTCAGGCCTGTGCGGGCTGCCTGCTCCTCCCAGGTGTGTGAGAGGTGATGCTGTTTCCTGTCACTCCATGGCATCATCCTACTCCTCCTTGACAGGGGAGTCTGGATTCCGCCAACTTGCACCTGCACGGCTGCTGAGGCCAACGCCCAGGAGGAGAGGAAGGTGGAAGAAGGTCGTTCCTTCACCCCCTTCCTCATCCTGACTCTGAGCCCTGCTCTTCCACACGCTGAGGAAGGACAGCTGAGCGGTCTGGAGGTGGCGTGTTACAAAAAGGACAGGGATTTCGGAACGAAAGGGCCAGAGGTGTTGGGAGGAGGTTGCCCACCCCCGCTGGGATGGCGTCATATTTTCTGCCATAAATCCACTGCCTCATTCTTATGACCTTATTTAACCTGAATTACCTTCCTAAAGGGCCTATATCCAAATACAGCCACACTGGGGACCAGGGAGTCAACACATAAACTACGGGAGGACACAATTCAGTCCACGAAAAATGGGAACTGATTCTGTTTTAAATGTATTTACAGAAAAAAGAAATATCCTAACAATCTCCTTTAATTCCCTCGTTCAGATTTAACAACTCTCTCTTTAGGAAAGTCTTCCACATGGTCCAAATTCTGCCCCAGGCAAGGTGGATCCATTCTTTCTCCTTCTCGCTTCAGTGGGGAGGGCAGAGAGCGGATCCCAATTCTGTATATCCCTGGTTTCCTTCTACACCTATCCCTCAACATTTCTCCACTCAAAATTAATTTTTATTCACTCAAATTTAAATAATAAGCATGTGTAGCAATTTAAGGAGAGGTACACACAGCCAAGTCAAACAAACAGGGAAGAGGCTTTACAACTCTCAAAAGTGAGAACTTTTATTCCTCAAAACACTCATGAGACAGTCGGGTTTGCAAATCACCATGACTTCATCCCTTGTCCTTTTCTTCTTTTCCAAAGAATTCCTTCTCCAATTCCTGTTTCTTCCCCTAGTGGTTGAGGACCTGAAATAAGTCAGGATGGGAGTCAGACAGCACGTCTGCTTGGTTACTCCTCATTCCTGTTCGATTTTCACGTCATGAATTTAGGTTTCGTGTCTGTCTGGGAGGGGGAGCTCTTGTGCTCGTCACATGTCCCCGTGCCCAGGCTGCCGAGGAGCAGTGACGGGAGCTGGCGGATGTGAGTGGCGAGAGGGTGGCGGGGAAAGAAGTCCAAAGCCGAGTACACGTCACTCTTCTGTGTACATTTGCGTTTAACGGGAAACTTCTGGAAGCAAGATGCCTGACTGCAAAGGATGTGAGTGCCTGTGAGGAGGATTTCAGACGGCCCGTTACAGAGAGATGTTAGTGGGTGTGTGGGGACTTTCTCCAAGTCACACACCATCTAGACCAGCACCTGACTCTTCCCCTCTCGTCTCAGAGCGTCCCGGAGAGCGGGGAGCGGGGCTGGGATTCAGCCGTGAGAATATTGGAGGTGTGGCTCTGTGTTTGTGACATACACACACATCCCCTAGGCTCTGTGTGGGTTATATCTGGATCTGGGGTTACTCTGGCCACGTGAGGCCCCAGGTGTACAGGCTTGACAGGAAGTGGGCCTGGGCCAGGTCAGGGGTGGGGCCGGCAGTTGGCCATCCGGGCGGTGGCCACCCTTCCCCCAGCGGAATCCTGCGTCTCAGGACTTTAGAGCTGGGAGGCACCTTAGAAGCCCCCCTGAGTGTAAGCCTTTCATTTCACAGATGAAGTCACCGAGGGCCCAGAGGGGTCCTCCCTCATTCTGGGCTTGTCAGAGGCACTTAAGAAATACATGTTGACTTGACACGACCCACTGTGAAATAGGCGTGACAAAGCTCCCTCATGGCAGCTGTGTTGGGCTGCTGCAGCTGGCAGTGATTGTCCCTCTGTTGGTCTAAGCCTAATGGTGGGAGCGGTGGAGGGGCATTGTGGGAGCCTTTTCAGGCTTCGCATGGTACAAGCCGAGGCTTTCAATCAAAGCCTCCTTTCACAAACAAACTGGAGTTTAACAGGGTGTCAGAGCTGGAAGGGACCTTGTGAACCATTAGGATCACCTACCCGCTACCCCTGCTGTTCCAGGTTACAGGTGAATAAACTGAGGCCCAGAGATGGAGCGCGACCTGGCTGGTTAGTTGCTGGCCGAGCTGGGCCTTGAGGTCAGCACGAGGCTTCCCAATTTGTGTTCCCCCAGCTGTGCCTTGGTGCTTCTCTTGGCAGCAAATTGCAGGTCTGAGATTGACTGTGTTGTTTGGATTCAGGGAATATGTGAAACGTCACAAGAAGGAGGAACGGGAGGGCTGCGCGCTAGTTGTGACGAGGCGCAGCCTGGTTCTCCTTTGTGCGCCATCTTGTGACTTACGGTGGAGCGAGAGTTATTGTCCCACCAGTGAGACAGAACTGTATAAATTAAAGCTGCAATGAACTGTCTGCTGAAGGTGTGAACAAGGCAGATAAATCCCTGGGAGCTTAGGAAACATCTGCTCCTTACCTCGAAGGCAGAAACTTCACCATAAAGCAGAAAAAGCCAGGACTGGAATCTCTCACTTTCTCTGACGGGATATGTAACGATTGGGCCCAACCTTCCGGCCCAGTCCACGCTGAGGGAGATGCTTTGGACAACTGACTGGCTTCTCCCTTTCTCCTTTATGAGTCTTGAATTTTCCTGCTTCTGCCATGCCCATGTCGTTGTGCCATTACACAGTCATAGAAGGTAATCTTGACCTCGTCCTTGACCTCAGCTTCCTGCTGAGCCCCAGTGGAGTGTAGGTACTCTGAGTCAAGGGGAGGAATGACAAGAAGGCTGCCAGGCGGGAGCCAGGAGTCGGGGCAGGTCACCAGGTCTTGGGCAGAATCCCTGGTCATAGGTCAGGGTCTGGGAGTGGATTTGGGGGCCTGGCGATGGGGAAGGGGCAGATAGCTGCCAAGAGCTGAGGTCAAGGATCCAGGAGATCTGAATTGGATTGCTAATCTGATATCAGAAATCTGGACTCAGAAGAATATGAAGCAGCACCATGATTTAGGCCTAACACGTGACGTGCTGACTTCCAGCAAAAGGAAATGGTCTTAAACACAAGGGTGGCAGATAGGTGACATCTTGCTTGCTGATCTCAGATGAGTGGTGATGGCTGTCTGAAGTGTGGTGTCTAGGAGGATCAGAATCCTTGGCTGGGTTGAAGGGTGCTGTGATCCCCTGAAGATGTCTGCTGTGGAGAAAGAAGGATCCGTATTCTAATATTCCTTATCCTACTCAGCTCTGGTTTGCAGCTTGTCCTGTCCACCCATAATCTTTCTGTGTTCTGAACAGCTGCTGTGCTGCCCTGCCTGTCCACATCATAGAGCTACCTTAGAGATGAGCGACTTCCCTTAATGTACTCTCTTACTCAAGTCTAAGGCTTGTTCTCTTTGTGTACTATTATGTTCATATATTGCAAGTGTTAAATCTCTTAAACAGGAAATATTAGGTAGTTTCAAAACCTAGAGGCTGTATTGGGCATGGGCCATTGGTTTTGTCCCTGTGTCTCACGTTCTCTTGGAGGAGAGTGAGTGTCATTAGTGAGGAAGCAAGGTGGTCTATGCCAGGCTCCTCATTCTAGCCTGGATGGACTCTTACCTTTCCAGACTGTTAAGAAGTGAACATTTAATGAACAGTTTCTAAATGAAATGAACTCTGTTAGGCACAGAAGATCATCACCTCATGAGGGAAGTGGTGACCCAGTCCCTGTGCTCAAGGGGCTTCTACCCTGAGGATTACACATGGCAGGGGAGGGAGGAGAAGGCAAGAATAATTTAGTTCTTAAGTGGTCCTCAAGTGGTTGGTGAGCAGGACCAATGCAATGGATAATTTAGTTCTTTTGGTCACAGTCATATGGACAGAGTTTTGCTTAGTTGGGGTAAGGGAGCAGGGAGGGAAAAATCCATATTTCTTCTCCTTCCATTTTATCTGCACATATGAGATTGATCAGAGTTGCAATTTTGAACTTTTTGATATTTCTCCAAAGGCTGGTGTCAAAACCCACTCATCTAGGAAACCTGTGTGTAGAGGTAAGCACTTGGGAGTTAGGAAACTTGGGATTGGACTTGGGTGTTTCTCAAATTGCTTCATAGTATGACTTTGGGCAAATTACTTGATCTCTTTGAACTTCAATCTTTCTTTGGTTTGTTTTTTGTTATTTTAAATCTGTAAGGTGGGGTAATAATGCCTGCTTTACCATCTAATAGGATTAAAAGATATTAACATGTGTGAATGTGTTTTGTAAATTGTAAAGCACCAAAGGAATGCAAGAGTTTGTTATTATGATATTAAACATGAATAATCGTTAGGTATAAAATGCATACCTATTGTATTAAAATATGAAAAATAGGGCCTTGTTTGAATGGGATATTCACTCCATATTCTATTCACCAATCTAGAATCCATAATCCCTTTCTCTTCTTTCCATTCTTTGGTGATGCCAAGATCCCCATCAATCAATGGTGAAAACCTGTGAGCTGTATTAGCAAAGGTAGAGATTTTTTTCCCTCCCTTGTGTGGTCTGGTTTCTTTGTGGGGAGGAGTTTGCATTACAAATGGGTCACCAAATGAAGGGTGCAATTGTAGACTGAAAACCCCAGTAGAGTTAACTGGCCCACAGAGAGCCTTAGTCTCTTGGTTACCTCATATTAACCACCTGGGCCAACTAGCCCAAGGCATGATGGGTGACTCCAAGACAAGAACTGAGGTGGGTTGTCTGGAGCTTTTTTTTGAGACAGGATCTCACTCTGTTGCTCTGGCAGGGGCATCGTCATAGCTCACTGCAATCTCAAGCTCCTGGGCTCAAGCCATCCTCCTGCCTCAGCCTCCTGAGTAGCTGGGACTACAGGTGTGCATCACCACGTCCAGCTAATTTTTCTATTTTTTTTGTAGAGATAGGATCTTGCTTTTGCTCAGGCTGGTCTCAAAGTCCTTCTCAAAGTCCTCAAAGTGATCCTTCTGTCTCAGCTTCCCAAAGTGTTGGGATTACAGGTGTGAGCTATGACGCCCAGCTTGGAGCTTTCTTTATTCTAGCACCTGACTCTCTTCCCTGCAGCTTTGGCAGGACTCAGTTTTTGTCACTCGCAGACATTAGGTCAAGGAGTTTCACTGCAAATTCTTTTTAGCTTATTTGAACAGAAGAAGGCATTGTCCCATTTGAGTTCAAGGCTTTGCAATTTGGAGCAAGTGCACTTTGAGCTCAGAAGATCAAATGCTGTGCTAGCAACTTGTTTTAATGTTCAATTTCTATAGTTAGGGGAAAAAAGGATTTCAAATGTCATTTGCTGTAATGATTAGCTCCAGTGAGGGATTCTATCTATGATTATTTGCTTCAAAGATTTAATTGGCTGAGGCCTGTATATTTGATCATTAACAAAATGGTCTCCTCTTTTCCACCATGTTAATGATGCTGTTTAATAGAAATGCAGCTTTGATTTCTTCCTGGGCTAAGTTGCTATTTTTCGGGCACTGAGAAGTGTTGGTTTAAGATTTGCCACATATGAGACACGGTCAAATTCCATTTTGTAAAGCTCCGAGCTAGGGGCTGCTCAAAGAGATGGGGATGGAAAGAATATTCTTGGCCCAGCTGTGGGAAGCAGTTTGTTTAAATCAGAATGAACTAAAGAGGTTGGCTCATGTGGAAACTTTATACCTGGACCACATGTTTTAGACACTTCTGAAAAAACAAACAGCTCCATATTTGCAATTACAAGGTCAAAAAGTCGCATGTTGGCCCCACTGCCAATTCAGCTAACTGAGTCTTCAAATAGTCGGCACTGATGTTGTTAAATAAGAGTATGTTATGGCCACTTAACCAATCTCCACACCTGGAAAAAATAAAAATTAAAACAAGAAAGAAAGCAAAGTGAATTTGAAACCAGGCTGTAGTGACAATGCTCAGATTCTGAGTGCCTAAGCTGTCTCTACATTCCAGACTTGGAGAGCTATTTGGAAAGCACGCATCTTTAAGGGCAGATCTCCTTAATCCATATCTCAGGGGCAAGATTAACAATGTGCAATACCCCACACGGACCTGGATTTCTGGAAATATGTTCTCATGAAAAGTGTCCCACTGACCATGTCATCTTTTTCTTCCTCCCCTGTCTTAAGCCAGCTGGTTTATCTCCTGAAATTCAATATACTTCTCCTATTTTTTTTTTTTTTCAGATATGTCAGTGCACAAAAGAGGCTCATGAGAAGAAACAGCTGCACCGATACCAGCAGGAGCTGCTGCAGCTACAGATTTGAGGCATGCACCTGCGTGGAGTTGGGTGACTGGAGATTTGTCAGGGAAGGGAGTATTGTGGAACATCAGACCTCTAAAGTCAGAGGAATGGATGGCTCTGGGGGTGGCACACTGGATACCCTGCTGCTCACCTGGAGGTCATGGGATCACACCTGACTTGAATTAGTCAAAAGGATTCCAGGCTGAGGGTTAGTTGGTCATTTATGAATGAAATGATTAGCTGGCTATAACAGTTTCTAACAAACAGATTGTCCACATCAATGGCATCTATTCATTAAGCCACAAGCAAGTGGAATCTCTGTAGCCCTCATGGCAGGAGGGGGCAGGGTTGATGAGACTTAGAAGCATCCTGTTAAGACTTCATGTAGTTGTGAGTGAGCTGGGAGGCACTGGAGGATTTTGAGCAGAAGGTTGACTTGATATGATATATATATATATATATATATATATATATATATATATTTTTTTTTTTTTTTTTTAGACAGAGTCTCACTCTGTTGCCCGGGCTAGAGTGCTGTGGCATCAGCCTAGCTCACAGCAACCTCAAACTCCTGGGCTCAAGCGATCTTACTGCCTCAGCCTCCCGAGTAGCTGGGACATATGTTTTAATAGACTCACTCCGTCTGCTATGTTTTGGATAGCAAAGGAGCAAGGTAACATAATCAAGGTGAAAACTAGGATGGTGGCTTGGAGTATGAGGGTATTGCTGAAGGTGGTGAGAAGCTGTTGGATTCTGGGTACATTTTGAAGGTAGAGCCAAGAGACTGTTCTAATGGATTAGAATCAGAGTGTGAAGGAAAAGGAGTAAAGGATGCCTCTGAGGTTGGGGGCTTGAGCAACGATGGACTGACTTTCCAGCAACTTGGATGGTAAAAGGTTTAGAGAGGAACAGATTTGGGGTGGGAGAGTATCCTGATGTGTTTTAGACATCCAAATGGAAAAGATGAATAGACACTTGGATCTATGAGTCTGGAGTTCATAGAGAGGGTCTAGCTGGAGATAGAAATTTGAGAATCATTGGTGGATATATGAAGTTTAAGACAAAGGTGCTGGATGAGAACATCAGGGAAGTGGGACATGCAGAAGAGAACAGACGTGAATGCTGAGTCCTGGGCCTTCCAGTATGAGGAGTCTGGGCAGATCAGGAGGCATCCATAAAGGAAAATGACTAGGAATGGCCTTGAAGGAGGAGGAAAACTGGAACAGAGTGATGGCCTGAAAACTGAGCAATGAAAGTGAAGAGAGCAACTGTGCCCAGTGGTATGTAGGATGAGCACCAAGAGTTGGATTTAGCTGCATGGGCAGCACTGGTGACTTGACAAGAGGAATTTTGGTGGTGTGATGGGAGAAATCATCTGATTGGAGGGCATATAAAAGATAACGAGAAAAGAGGATTCAGCAAAAAATTATGGACAACTCTTGCAAGGAGTTTTTATATATAGGGGAGCAGACAAATGGGGTGGTAATTGGAGGGAAAGCGGAGTGAGGAAAGTATTTTTTTAAGATGAGAGAAGTAATATGCCAATGGGAATAACCCAGTGAAGAAGGGAAATTTTGATCATGTAAGAGAGAGGGGAAACTTGCTAGGGCCATGTCCTTGAGTGGGAGCAGATGGAGAGGGTAGCCTTCTCTAGGAGCAAGATGGTCCACCCCAGGAGGTGGGGGAGGCAGACTTTATGGGAACAGAGGCTGGTGTGTGGGCAGTTCAGAAAGGTAGGCAGCCAGGTGAGCAGCTGAGAGTAAGGATGGGAGAGGAGGGAGGTAAGGGAGACCAAGAGAGAGGGTGGTTGGCTGGGAGGGTAGCAGGGCCAGAATGAAGTGTGATGACCAGGAGCATGAGGACCCAGTTGGGGTCATGGGTAAAAATTACAGAAAGATGAGGGGGTGTGGTTTTATGATCTTCTCCAGCTACCTTTGGCTGTGGGGTGCAGGCACAGAGTGGGTGGAGACCTGGATTTCAGGGCTGCCAATGCAATGCTACAAAACAGGAGAGGGGCACCCTGAAGATTTCCTTTTTATAGACAGTTTTTTTTCATTTTTACAAGACAAAAATATTGGTTATGGACTTGCTAAACTATTTAGCAAACTATTAATGGGTGTGAGCCACAGTTTGGAAATCACTGATTTAAATGGCATATTTATTTACTTTTCTTCCTACGGGGCTTCTTAATGTAGACACAGCCTCTGTGAGGGTTTCCCTGAAAATCCATCAGGCACTTGATGAGTATCCACGATGTTCCTAGTGCAGTTTTCAGTGCTGGGAGGGGAGACAGAAGAGGGGGAAAACATTGTTCCTGCCTTTGGGGTGATGAGTGGGTGAGGACCTGCATTAGACATAGGTTGGTAGACACTTGAGCTATCCCTATCTCATTAAACACCTGGGTCAGATTTTATTACTCAAAGATGGCACCACAGCAATGGAAGGATGCTGAGGGGGCCAAACACCACAAATGTTCACCTTAATGTTCATCTTAGAACACCTGTTCTCCACATGTGGTCAGATCACCTGACCCTAAGACTGTCATTTCTTTTAACCCAAGCAGTAAAGTCTATTAATGCATCTTAAGATGCTGTCAACCTTTTAGGCAACCTTGTCAAATTGTTGGCTCAGGCTGAATTTTTGGTAAAACAGTACTCTCTGATACATTTTAAAAAAACCTTAGGTCTCATAAATTACTTATTTATACAGTTGTCACAAGTATCCTCGAGGAATTGGTTCCAGGAACCTCTGAGGATACCAACATCCACAGATGCTTAAATCCCTTATATAAAAATGCTGTAGTATTTGCATCTAACCTATGCACATCCTCCTGTACACTTTAAATCATCTCTAGATTACTTATAATACCTGATATAACATAAATGCAATATAAATAGTTGTTATGCTATATTTTTAATTGTATTATTTTAATTGTTGTATTGTTATATTTAATTGTTTTTTTCTCCCAAGTATTTTCCATCCATGATTGGTTGAATCTGAGGATGTGGCCAGCTGTATACCTGATTATTTTTTCTTTGAATAGAATGAGTAGAAAGAATGCCCTTTCTATTGGAGTGTGAGGATTGTATGTTTTGGAGCTGTAGACACATATTTACTCTGTCGGGATAAAATCATGGTGCTGGTTCTCTCAAATTTTGGTTCATTTCAAAACATAAGGCCCTGCAGAAAGCAGTATGCAAGAGTCTCTGATGCAAAGAGAAAAATATTTAATTTCTTCATCTTTTTGTTACTATTTTTGGTGTTTGATTCCAAGGGAAAATGAATTAGGACAAAGGTGGTATATTCAAACCCATCTTCTAATCATATTTTAACTCGATATAAAAGGAGTTCATTTTTCTCTTCAACAGTCAATGTTTATGGTCCCAGAAACGGCATTTTCATTCACTGTTTATGGTTTGGATGCTTTGTGCTAACATACTTGTCATGGATGCAGTTGAGTTTGCCTTTCCAGGCAACAGTTAAACCAGCAGGAGACCACTTGTGTGCAATTTGTTGGAATGAAATCTGCATTTTGGGATTAGATTACTTAGTAGTGTCATTTTGCGTTGAGTCGACTTTGTGGGTGGTCTCCAATAAACCCTGCACGTACAGCAAGTGTCAGCCCTGATTATCTCCAAGCGAGCTTGTAATGACGGCACAGCTTGCTATTTACAAGAAAAAAACAGCTTCCCTTACTTTTAATTCAGGGAATGCCAAGGCATGGGTGAACCCCCACAGAAGGGTAGCAAAAGGCCCATTCAGGGGCCATTCTTGGAGCAATGCAACTTAATTTTCTGTCCTCTCTATCGATCAGGACAATAGCCACAAATGTCGCTTGGAGCTCACCAATTAGGACATTTATCTGAAGGAGCTGTTTTTAGCTCAGAATATATAAAGACTGAAGGATTAAGTGAAGAGGATAGATCTAACATCATGGAGTGAACTATATGGTTGGCTTAAGCATGAATATGTCCAATAAATAACAAACAGTGTTCTGGGCCACCACTATGGCATTCTGCTGGTAGCAATTCTCTAAGGCAGTGGCCCCCTAAACCAGGGGGGATTTGGCTTTCCAGGGGATATGTGACAATTTCTGGAGACACTTTTGGTTGTCACTGCTGGTGGAGTTGCTACTGCATCTAGTGGATAAAGGCTAAGGATGCTGCTAACTGTCCCCCAATGCACAGACCACTCCCCCTCTGTAACAAAGAATTACTGTGCCCAAAATGTCACAAGTACTGAGATTGAGAGATCCTGCTCCAGGGTATTGGTGAACTCTTGATCTTCCCGATCCTCTTCTTATTTTCCTTCAACATCTCCTGGTCCACTCTGTTTCCTTCTGCATCTCTGCTTGCCTGGAGCCCTCATGGGTACCAGAGCCAAATATTCCAAAGTCCTGTAGTGGAGAGAACATGAGCTTCGTAGCCAGACAGATCTAGGTTAAATCCAGCCTAATGCCTTCAGGTTGGGCAGCTTTAAGACAAATTACTTAATCTCTCTGAGCTTCAAATTTTTTCATAGCTGAGACAATGGGGATAACAGTCCTTACCTGGCTGGGTGGCAGTAAGGATTAAATTTATGTAAATTTATCAACACTTGGTCTGCTAGGTAACGGATACTTCAAAACATTGTTATCATTGCACGTCCTTGCTTGCTACTACCAAAGTTCAGTTTTTCCACATTTAGAGATTATTCCAACAATTTCTTTTTATTGTAGAAAATTTAGAAAAAAGATAAGCAAGCAGGAAGAAAAACCTAAATCACTTGTATTCTTATTCCTCAGAGAAAATCACTGTTGAAGCTTTTTGTATATGTGTTTCCAGACCATTTTTTGTGTGTTATGGGTGTTCTTGCTGTGGATACTGTTTAGTGCTTGCTTTTTAGACTTAATGATGTATTAGGAACATCTCTCCATGTCAATAAATATAGATCTACATCATCTGGATCATCGTTTTAAGAAGCTGCCTAGTGTTTTATTGTATTGATGAACCATAATTTATTCAGTCAATCTCTTATATTCTTGGACATTTAGATCACCAAAGTAGTCTTTAAAGCTTAGAGAATGCCTTGCTTAGGCTGTATGGACTTTATTGCTGGTAGTTCTAGAAAGCCAACGCCTCTCTGTGCCCACTTGCTACTGTACAAACATACTCCACCTGGTTAATTCAGAGAGGCAGCTCTCCCCACAGGACATGTGTTCCCTGCTCCCACTCTTTCTGAAGATAGCAGAGTTAGTCTTCTTTTCTTTTTATGACAAGGGTTCAAGCTCTAGGGTCAGACTGTCTAGGCTCACACACAGCTCCCCTGCTTGGGCCCATGACCTCACCTACTTCAGCCTTAGTTTCTACATCTACGAAATGGGGGATGCCAATTGTGCCTGCATCATGGAGTTGTTCCGAGCATTAGATGAGGAAGGATATGTCAGGTACTTAATGTAAGATCTGCTGTACAAGTACTCCATTACATTTTAACTTGTATTAGGCAGAAATGACTGTCTGACAATCTGAGTGCTTTCTGGAAGTCTTTCTCCTGTTACTCAGAAGTCCACGCTGCTGTGTGTAAATTACTATCTAATACTGTCGAGTTCCCCTGCCCTGGAGCAGCAGCAGCTGGAGTTTAAACATATCTGTTTGCTGCCTTTCTGGGGGTTTTGTTTTTAATTGCCATGTATTATTTATGGTTGCTGTAATGAAAAACCATAAACTTAGTTGCTTAACACATCACAAATTTATAATCTTGCAGTTACGTAGGTCAGAAGTCCAAAATCAGTTAGCCTGGGCTTAAATCAAGATGTTGGCAAGCCTGTGTTCCTTCTCGAGGCTCTAGGGGAGAATTCATTTCCTTCCCTGTCCCAACTTTTAGAAGCTGCCAGAAGTCCTTGGCTTGTAACCCCACATCACTCTAACTTCTACCTCTATTGTCACATCTCCTTCTTTGACTCTGACTCTCCTGCCTCACTCTTATAAGGACACTTGTGATTACATTGAGTCCATCATATAATCTAGGATAATCTCTCCATTTCAATGATCATGACCATAATCTTATCTTCAAAGTCCCTTTTGCCAAGTAAGGTAATGTATTGATAGGTTCTGAGGATTAGGAGGTGGACGTCTTTAGAGAGCCCGTACTCAGCTGTGTGCATACCACTTTTGTAACTTACCTTTTTCAACTTACACATTGCTGGTAGCTTGGGCTCTGGGTACACACCTGGCAGGTATGCAGCATACTTGACAGGTGTTTGAGTGTTGGGATCCACACTTGGGACCAAGGTTGGCATCTGGACAATGCATCTGTGGCAGGTGAACACAGAAAACGCTGTCCCAGAGAGTGCTCAGATGCCTGTGAGCTGGGCTTGTCCAGACCCTCAGCTTCTCTTCTTCACCCCCATGGCTCTCAGTTGCTCAGGGTCTCTCCAGTTTGTGCTCCACTGGCTGTCACGTAATTCCTCTGTCTAGAGTCTGCTGCCAACACTCCTGACCCTTGGCCAGGCTCCCTGGAAGAAGCCCTCCTCCTTTCCCTCCCTCCACACTGCCTGGCTCCCAGCGCCCCACACTCCCACTCTCCAGGACAAATTCCTGGCCAAGCTCCTCCAGGCTGCCTTGTTCTCCAAAGTGTCATTAGGGGAGTCCGGCTCACTGTCACATGTTGGTTTCGAACTCCTGACCTTGAGCGATCCGCCTGCCTTGGCCTTCCAGAGTGCTAGGATTACAGGCGTGAGCCACCGTGCCCGGCCCCCATTGTCACATGCTGGCACTGCCTCCCTGACCAGAAGCACCCCCGATAGCCATTCTTCCTCTGCCTGTCCAGCCTGTGCTCCCTTCCGCCCAGCTCCAAATCTTCCATGTGTTCAGTAGTCCTTCCACTGCTTGGCTAATCCACAAGGTCTCTCTGGGCTCACTGGTCCTAAGACCCACGGTCCAGGTGGGGCACTGTATCTACTAGAGCTGTTGCTGGACCACCAGAGGTGGGCGCTCTGAGAGCAGGTGTGCGAGTATCTTCCAACACGAAGCTGGGTCAATGGGCTGGTGCAGTCCTTCCCTTGGCATCTCCCTGCTACAAACCCTCGCGGACAACACTCTGTGATGTGCCCTTGGGTAAATGGGCCCATTCAGGGTCCTCCCTGCTAGTCCTTCTTCTCAGTTCTCTCAGTTCCCACTTCATACCTGGCAAAAAGCCCTATTCTCCTCGTTTTCTTGCCTCAGTGATCCTTAAGTCCCAATTAGAAAGGATGGAGTGAGTCACCCTTTAGATTAGAGCCTGCAGTGGACTGCAAATTTGTGGCCCCCTTCCCTTCCCCAAATTCATGTGTTGAAATCCAAACCCCCAAGGGGATGGTGTTAGAACGTGGGGCCTTCTGGAGGTGATTAGGTCATGAGACAGAGCCCTCATGCATAGAATCAGTGTCCTATAAAAGAGGCCCCAGAGAGATCATTTGCCCCTTCCACCACGCGAGGGCACAGCAAGAAGGTGCCATCTATGGGACAGACAGTGGGCCCTCAGCAGACACCAAATCTGCTGCCAATTTGGTTTGGACTTCGCAGTCTCCAGGACTGAGAGAAAAGTTTGTTGTTTATAAGCATTCTTCCTCTGCCTGTTTATGGTGTTTTTGTCACAGCAGACTGAATGAACTAAGATAGAGCCCCAAACCATTAGTAATATAGAGCTTGTCTCTTCCAGGCAGGGCACAGTTGTCCACCCACATGCATGATGGACTTCGAAGCAGCAAAGAAAGCCAAGTTGCATTTTGACATAAAAAACAGGCTGACTGTTCCTGTTCTTCTGTATAGACCCCACTTTCTCAACCTCAGTCGACTGAGAGTGACTGACTATCCCCTCCCACTTCCATACATTCTTACGGCTCTTTTTTATTTTAGTTTTTGAAAATTTGCTCAGCATTATAGAAACATTAGCCAGCTATAGAGAAAAAAATTCACCCATGACACCACTGTCATCCCTGACAAATTAAACTACTCTGATCTTTTTTCCATGTTCCCTTCCAGTTTTGTCCCCACGAACATATAATTTAAAGAGTTGTAATCATAGTGTAGCTATCATTTTGTGTTCTGCATTTTCCACTTAGCATTAATTATATCATAAGCATTTTTCCATGTTGTTGCAAAGTCATCATAATTATCATTTTTAATGATTGTATAAGAATTCATCAAGAGGGGAGTAGATTTATTAACCCTTGCTCTGTCTTGGGGCCTTTGTGACTCCTTTGGTCTGTTTCTCCTTTGAGGTTGCCTCTGATACCAGGTCCACCTGCTCTCCTGTGAGCGAGTGAGGGGAAGCTAGCAGCAAAAGGGTAGAGGGAAGGAAGGGGAGGAAAACCCACCAGGAGAAGCAGGCAGAGGGAATTAAAAGCAGTCTGCTGTGCACATATTCACAGTGTGCTTCTAATGGCAAGAACTCCTAATGGCAAGAACTGGAGGGAAACCTGGGGGTTACCTTGTTAAGCCCCTTTCACTAGTGGCTAGTTTTGAAAAGACAGCTCTTTAGAATGACCTTCTGTGCCTAGAATAAAGGTGGCTGTAGGAAACTGATTGCAAAAACAAGTTTATCCTATCAGTTTTGACTTCCCTACCCATCAGAATCAACTCCCAAATGCTATTCTAAATTCCATAAACATACGTATAATTTTTGTTAATCAAATATTTAGTGCTGATTAGAACTAACATGTTAACTTGAGAGGGTTTTAAGTGTGACAGTGTTTCTTAAAGTTCCACAGCGCCAGGCCCACAAGATGCTCTACAAAACAAAAGATTGCCTTGACAAACAATGTTTGGAAACAGCGATGCTGCCTGCTACATACCTTTCTTGGATATTTGCTATGTCTGTTCATATATTCAATGCTCTGAGAAGTCCTGCAGGAAGGAAAACTGCTTATGGTTGACCTAGTGTTTCCCAAGGCCAAGGGGCCCTTTTATCACATGGTACCTTCACCAGTTGGTGCCTACTTGGGAAAATGGAAGCCTGCTAGGTAATTCAGAGAGGATTGAAGACAGAGATCTAGTTTAAAAAGGTGATGTGATCCTGAGATTCACAACTGCAGGAAATAGCTGCAGCCCCAAAGCGTGGACATGGAGTTATAGCAGCTGGGAACACACTTGTTTCTATAATCTTGGGGTAATTCACAGGGTGCTGATACCACCATGGGGGATGCAGAGTGTGGGGGGACATGGCACATGTTGGGAGAGCTGGGGAGGTGTTGAGCCCTGCCTGGGATGCAGGAAGAGGCTTGAGCTATGAGTGTGGGGTCTGTGAGAGACCCTGGAGCCCACAGCCCTCTCCTACTCCTGGAGGGGCGTTGCCTTCTGTGGTCGGCAGAATTTTGGTCCCATTGCTGGCTTTGAAGGTGGAGGGAGGAGATGTGAGTCGAGGAACAGGGCAGCCTTAGGAGCTGGAAAGGCCCAACCCACAGCCAGCGAGGACATTCAGGGACTGCAGGCCCACAGCCTCCCAGTATGAGCCTGGAGTACATCCCCCTCAGTGTCTCCAGATGACAGCCCAGGCTGGCCTGCACCTTGTGAGGCTCTAAGCTGAAGACCCAACTGAGCCCCATGGACTCCTGACCTGCAGAACCGAGAAATCATAAACGGGGGTTGTTTTAAGCCACTGAGCTGTGGTAAACTGCTTGGCATAGTAGGAAATTGATCCTTCCTTGCATCTAATCACCTGCCATTCCCTCTCACTTACAGGATCTGACTGGAAGCCCACTGGCAAGGGAGTCTGGGAAATGTAGTTTGTGAGGTCCCAGCTCCTCCCTAATCCAGCACAGAAAGGTGGACGTGAAGGCCGAAAGCACGTGGGTGGGTCACTGGCAGAGCATTTGTTGGCATTTGGTGATTTGGTGGGATGAATATTAGAAAAACCACTTTGGGGAATTCTGCCTCACAATACAGTGGAGTTGGACTTTTTACACGGGTACTTTGAGACCATCTATAAAATGAGTGGAGATGATCTATTTATGCAAATTTTATGAGGCTGCCAAACGGGCAAAGTAGGGTGTCCTGGAGAGAGCATAGGCTGGAGAGAGGCATGGCCTGCCGCTGACATCTTGGGTGGTTTTGAGTCCCCTGCATCCAGGGCTTTGCTGCCCCTGTGCAGAGCGCAGGGAGCTCACGAGAGCACCTTCCAAGCCCCTTCAGGCTCTAAAGTTCTGCTACTTGGAGAATAATTGTACTCTTTTGAATGTTTGTGGATTCTATTTAAACGGTTGTAGTCATATCTGTGATTGATTTGATGCTGAATTCTCGATTAGCAACAGAACTCCCAATCATGAGATTGTTGCTAGGGGAAATTATGATTCAGTTTGCAGTCATCTGCTTGCCCATATGGGAAAGATGGGTGGATTCAACAATGAGCGTCTCTGGCCCCAAGTGACTCTAAGGGCCTGCAGTGTGGGCCGGCATGAGACTGATTTTCCTTTACAGACAACTGGTGACCTCTGTGCTGCTTGCTGTAGGGAAATCGGAGCAATGAATCATATAATCCCCGACTTCAAGGAGCTTCTAGTCTAGTTGAGGAGATGAGATGAACAGGAGGAAATGATTGGATAATGATGGCAATGAATAGAGGCATGTTTTAAATTACATCACAGGTTTATGTGTACTTCCTGTTACTGCTGTCAGTGGGCTTTTTAATAAAGGAGGTCTTTCCTTTCATCTTTCTATGTCACAGAGAGACGCACAACCCTCTGAGCAGCAGTGGCTCAGAGCTGGCTTTTACTGGCCTTTGCATTCTTGCTTGGCTCTTGTTGGGAGCTGCACGGAGAAGCTGTGAGCATCTTTCATGACAGTTTCCCGTAGGGTGTGAAACATAGTTTGCCACCCACCTTGAGCAAGCTGTTTTTTTTTTTTTTTAGGCATTTGAAAGTAAAACAAAGTACCCTGCCATTAATGGAAAGCTAGAATTTTCTATCTGCTTGTACTTCTGACAGGTTGGTTGATGCTGTCACTGGCTGCGTGTGCCTTTTCAAAATGCATCTATTTAGCTCATTATTCCTGGGTGGATTAATTCCTTATGCTCCTCTTTGACATGTTCTTTACTGGCACCAACAAAGCAATGATGCCATGCTCTCTATACAGCCCCATTCTGGGGGTGTTGCCCACGGTGTAGAAGTAACAGGCCTGCCTTCCAAGAACTTGCACATCTGCACGGGTAGCTGAAACTTTCATTTTGCACCTGGATGTTCAGGGGTAATGGAGATATAACCTCTGAGCTTTAAGCCCCTTTGATGTTAGAAGCACCTTTAAGCATTGCACATTCATTGTTTCTTTTTCTTTCCTGGGACTGTGTTGTTTTGCAAACTTTCAACATGGGGCATGGAACAAATTTTGTCTTATCTGTGTTAAGGGGTGTAAGAGTGTAAGGGGGCATGACAACATGGGCAGTGTCCTCCTTCCCTGTGCCAACAGAATGCATGGGACCGTGGGGATTTTAGACCAGGGAGGGATTCAGTCATCATCTCAGTTATCTGTTCAATCCCTCTGTTTTCCAGAAAATAACCTGGAGTCTGGGAAGAGGAAGTGACTTGTCCAAGTTCACAAGAGGGCTTGCCCTCTGCCTGCCCTCATCCCCTTCTGCAGGGCTTTTCCATCCCACTGTCAGACTCTGGAAGGACCTTTCTTCTAATTCTTCTGATTTTCAGAAAAGAATTTTTTTTTCTCTTGACCACTAATATAGAACTTTCTTTTCCCCCACCAGATGGAACATAATTTTGGAAATATATTTTGAAAAATGAAGAGCATTATACCAGTGGAAGAAACCCTTTTTATTACTACTTGAAAGGTTAACGTCTAGCTAATCACAAATAGTTTCCAATATTAGGTTTTCTTACAATGCTGACTTTATTAGTCTTCCTTTCAGCGTCTCCACTGAACAATGTCAAAGAATGCCAGCCGCCGCAATAAAACCCGCTCCCCCTGTCCCCTCCCCTTCTGTCTGGCAAGAGGTGGGGCGAAATCACAGGGTGTCAGGCAGGTTGTAAACATTTGAGCTGCTTTCCCTCAACTTTTGGGAGGGCTTCTTGGGGATGACAGGGGGACAAAGGGTTGTCGTGTAAATTACCATGCAAATTGCCACAGCATTTGAACTTAAGACACCTTTGCCTGCCGCTGAAGCTCAATGAACTGGAGCTTCCCAGACTCCCACCAAAGAGGAGACGTGAAGTGCCTTCCAGAACTGAGCCGCTGAACCACCTAAACAGCCCCATACGCTGGACTCTGGCGAGCTCCTGTAAATACACTTGAGCAGCTGCTAAAATACAACAACCCAAAACAGTGTCCCTAAAGGTGTTCCCTTGCTGACCTTTCAGCAGGTTTCCTCTTTCAATGCCAGTCCTGGTGGGACAGCCCTGAACAGCTCTGTATCGTGATATTTTGAGTATGTCTTGGAGGCACAAGCGATGACCACAGTATTTAGGTAGGGGACGTCATTGCTGTGTTTTTCTTTCTTGTTTCCATATCGCTCCCTCCCTTTCTCCTGTGTCATTCCCGGGATCCGTGCTCATGCGGGAGGTCTCCCTTGACTTTGAGTTTGGCATGCTTGGTACATTAGTCCTGTCCCCCAGCCTATGACCAAGAGGCAAGCCTTGAGGGTATCTCTTTGTGGCAAACATCTCTGACGTTGGTGTTTTGGCTTGTTGCCTGCATTCCCATGGCCACGTCTGCCACCGTGAGGGCTGCTGTCCACATCTGGAGCTGGTGGCGGCTGTGGTTTCCGACTAGGGTTTACAGCCACTGATTGTTGGTTTGTTCAGAGCTCTCAGTTCATCTTTTATTGGTAGTAAGGGACTCTATGAGAGCACAACCCTTTTTTAGGGACAAATAGAAGACCATGGAAATTCTGAGGAATTTCTACTGTCGGGACGCTTCTAAAGAGCGATGAGAGATATACGCTTGGTCTTGCTCTTCACAATTAACTCAGTGTCCATTTTGATGTAATAGTAATTCACATTTGCAGGCTTTCTTTTTAGTGTCAAAAACACATAACACCCACAGGTAATATTTATTGATCTTTTTGTGCCGGGCACAGAGCTGAACATTGTGCATGTTTTATCTCATTGAAACTGGACCACAAAACTTTAAAGGTAGGCATCTTAGGGGTCTCCAGAGAAACAGAAGCAATAGGTGTGTGTGTGTGTGTGTGTGTGTGTGTGTGTGCACGCGCGTATATCTGCATCTATATCTAGATTATTATTTTTTTTTTAAAGGAATCGACTCATGCAATTGTTAGGGCTGGCGAGTGTGAAGTCCGCAGGGCAGGCTGGCAGGCTGGCAGGCTGGAGAGAATAGGGAAGAATTGATTCTGCTGCTTGGGTCTGTAGGCAGCCAGGAGACAGATTCCTTCTTTCTTGAGACACATCAGTCGTTTTAAGAAAAACGACTTGTAAGGCCTTCAATGGGTTGAATGATGTCCACCACTTTATGGAGGGTAAGCTGCTTTACTCAAAGTCTACTGATTGAATTGTGACTCTCAGCTAAAAAAATACCTTCACAGTGACATTTAGACTGGTATTTGACCAAATATCTGAGTACTGTGGCCGAGCTAAGTTGACACATAAAATGATCCATCACAGTTGGTATCGTTTCCTTTGTGCAGGTGAGGAAAACAAGCCTTGGAGAAATGAACTCACTTCCAGTGGTAGGTTAAATAATGCCCTGAAATATGTCCATGCCCTGCTCCCCAGAACCTCTGGGTGTTACCTTACATGTCAAAAGGGAGTTTGTATATGTGATTAAATGAAAGATCTAGAGGCAGGGATGTGGTCCTGGGTTATCCAGGTGAGCCCCAGGTAATCAAAGTGACCTTCCGTGCGGGATGAAGGATGAAGGAGATCAGGGTCAGAGCAGAAGGTGTGATGATAGAGGCAGAGCCTGGAGTGATGCACTTTGGAGGGGAGGCCACAAGCCTTGGAATACAGGTGACCACTAGGGCTGGAGAAGGCAGGGACCTGGATTCTCCCCTAGAGCCTCCAGAAGGAACCAGCCCAGCCAATACCTTGGTTTTAGCCAGTGGAACTGATTTTGGACTTCTTACCTCCAGAACAGAAAGAGAATACATTTGTGTTGTGTTATGTGACTGAGTTCGTGGTAATTCGTCACAGCAGCCGTAGGAAACTAACACACACACCCCAGGCCACCAGTTAGTAAGTGGTAGAGGCAGGTTTGGAAGCAGATCAGGCTGATGACAGCCTCACACATAGAACGCTATCAGCACCATCAGCCCTGCTGGTCTCTCCCAAACAACAGCTCCTGAGCCCATCACTCCTCTCTCCTCCCTCAGTCCTTGTCCAGACTTTAACAACATGGCTACAACTTTATATTAACTTCTTTTTTTTTTTTTTTGAGACAGAGTCTCATTCTGTTGCCCAGGCTAGAGTGAATGCCATGACGTCAGCCTAGCTCACAGCAACCTCAAACTTTTGGGCTCAAGCAATCCTCCTGCCTCAGCCTCCCGAGTAGCTGGGACTACAGGCATGCGCCACCATGCCCGGCTAATTTTTTCTATATTTTTAGTTGGCCAATTAATTTCTTTCTATTTATAGTAGAGATGGGGGTCTCGCTCTCGCTCAGGCTGGTTTCGAACTCCTGACCTTGAGCAATCCGCCCACCTCGGCCTCCCAGAGTGCTAGGATTACAGGCGTGAGCCACCGCGCCCGGCCCTTTCTTCTTCTTCTCTTCCTGCTCAGAGGTAAGTTCTGTGGTGAAGTTGGCATTTATAAATTCTATGTATGTTTTTTGTACTTCAGTGATGTATTTTAGTGTTTGAAAATTTACATAAATGGAGTCATATCAAATGTATGATTCCATTTATTTTTGCATTGTGCTTTTTTCACCCAGTGTTGTATTTTTTTAGTTTCTCCACGTTGATACATGTGGCTCTACCCTAGGGCATGCCTGCACTGGAGCACAAGGGACCATGAATACAGCTGTTCCCTGCAGCACTGTTCATAACAGGGAAAAAGTAGATGCCACTCAACATAGGGGAATGAATGAGCTGAGCTTTATTTGTATAATGGAATGTTAATCCACAATAAATCCTCTCTGCATTTTACAGAAGAGGGGCATGGTCCAGAGAGGTTATGTGAACTGACACATGTCACTCAGATGGATAATGGGAAATCTTAACCTGAAACCAGGACTCCTGGGTCTAAGCCTAGTGCTCTTTTTAAAATTACCCTTATATTTTGAAATAATTCAAACTTCCAGAGAAACTGTGGAAACAATACATGCAAAGAATTCCCATATGCCTTTTACCAGATTACCTATTTTTGACATTTGATCATGTTTGTTTTTACTCTTTCTCTCTCTTATTTTCTCTCTCTCTTTAGAGATATACTTTTTTTCATAAACCATCCAAGAGAGGTTGCTTGAATACATTATAGCTTTTTAGCTGTAATACTTCAGTGTGTTTTCATTTTAATAAAGATATGCTTCTAAATATTCACAGTACAGGTATCAAATGCAGGAAATTTAACATTGATACAGCATTTCCTTTTATATTCTATAGTCCATATTAAAATTTTATTGAATGCCTCAATAGTATTCTTGAGAGAAAATCTCCGGTCACACTTGCCTTTGGCATAGGATTCAGTCCAGGATCTTGTGTTGAATTCAGTGATCAAGCCTAGTTTTTAAATAATTTATTATTGCTGAATCTGAATATTTTACAGGTGTGTCTTTCGTAATTCCTCTATTATAGACACCTGCTGACTTAATATATTCTGAGTATAACTGCTACATTCTTGGTGCTGTACACATTATCTCTACCAAGAAGAAGCCTCCAGTCTTGCATGGCAATTTAAAGAAACAATTTAACCATTTGATCCAGCAATCCCACTACTGGGTATTTGTCCAAAGGAAAAGAAGTCATTTTATTAAAAGGACATAGGCACTCATATGTTTATCACAGCACATTTCATAATTGCATAGATGTGGAATCAACCTAAGTGCCCATCAACTCATGAGTGGATAAAGAAAATGTGATGTATGTGTCTTTATACATACACCATGCAATACTACTCAGCCATAGAAAAGAATGAAATAATGTCTTTTGCAGCAACTTGGATGGAACTGGAAGCCATACTCCTAAGTGAAGTATCTTAGGAATGGAAAAACAAATACCACATGCACTTACTTGTAAGTGGGAGCTAAACGATGGGTATACATGGTCATACGGAGTGGTACATACATACATAATGGACTTTGGAGACTCAGAAGAGGGATGAGAAATTAAAAACTACATATCGGGTACAATGTATTCAGGTGACAGGTATACTAAAAGCTCTGACTTCACCATTGTACAATTTATCTGTGTATCCAAAAACCACTTGTATTTGCCAAATTTATTGAAATAAAAAAATTGTAAAAAAAAAAAAAAGAAACAAAGAAACAATGTAAACAGTAGTTTCTATCTCTTGAGGAATTGACAGTAGGGCATGGTGCTGAATTAGGCACATGGGTGGGAGTGAGGTGACCTATGTTCCAAAGCCAGCTCTGTCACTTACTAGCTAGGTGGCACTGGGCAAGATGTAGCCGCTCTCTGACTCAGTTTTCTCAGCTGTAAAATGGTCATGATAATATCTACCTCACACATTGTTGGGAAGATTAAATTAAATAATGTATGGGATGAGCTCAGTTCTATGAAGTCATAGAACTCATTTGTAGCAGATACACTCTCTTCTGTTTGTGCACTGAGATTTAGTTTCTGTTGTTTGGTATATTAATGATTGTGACACCCAATACCTCTTAAATCTACTCACAGCAGGAGATGTGGGAGCTGACACTTAAGTCATTTCTTCCCCAGTTTATGACAAGGTTACTCAGTTTCTGTGCAAACACAGATAAAGGTACTTTCGTTTTTACATGTTACACCACATCAAACTGAGTACTGAGCAAAAGATTTTTGCTTATGTAGTCATAGAAAAGGAAATTTGCATCAGCTTGCTTGAACATTTTGGTTAGCCGTACTTTACTCACATTCTGAAACTCAGTCATGTAATTTAGAGGGGTTTTCCTCTTCTTAGATGATACATAGTATCTTTATCCAGGAATAATTGTTGAGATGGAAAGATGACGATTATAAACATTTATGAAAGTAGAAACATTAGAACTTTAGTTCTATTTTAGACTTCCAAATAGGATGCACAATGAATGCAACCCAGTAGTTCCTCACAGGCTTATAAAATGTATGGTATTTTCTTCAAGCTGAATTGCATTTATTGCCAATTCTTTCATCTGCGGTTGCAAACAAGTTGATATAGGGATGAGTTGTCAGGATGACTTGAGGTTTAATTCCAGTAACAATTTATTGAAAACAACATCAAATCTTTCTTTGTGCAGTGATCTCTGTTCGGTTTCAGATAAAGTAGCATACAAGATAAAACAAACAAACACACACCATCAGTTACGGCTAATCGTTGTTAAAATAAAATCATGTAGGCTCTGGGAGCCTAAAAATACAAAACTTTTTTTCTTTTTTGTTAATTCTAGGGAGTTGTGTGTGTGTGTTAGGGCTCTCGGTGAAAAAGAACAGAAGCCCAACTCTAGCTAATGAAAAAAGAAGACTGTATGATAAAGGTTTCTCTGAACCATAAATCATGAATGTGATTGAACCTTATTAACAATTAAAGCCAGGGATCAGAAGCATTTAGGACTCTCATTTGATCTCTCCTCTGCCCTTTTCTGTTTGCTTATTCTTCTTGCTCTCTGTCTGCAGACCATCCTCCTTTTATTCTGGTTACATAAAGAAAAACAAGACTGACAGTAGCTTCTGAATTTGGCATCTAACATTCTGTCCCTGTAAAGAGTCTTTCTCTTTCTCAGGTCTAATTCCAAAATCCCTAGGGAAAGGTTTTGATTGGTCCAGCTTGGATCAGGTGTGTACCTCACACCAATCAACTGCTGCTATTTAATCAGGGTGACACTGAAGGAACATGTGGATGGGAGGAAGGGAGCAGGTCCTAGAAGAGGGGAACACATCCACTGGGGAGACAAAAGATGACCACTGTTATAGATGGAATTGTGTTCCCCAAAATCCACATGTTGAAGCCCTAACCCCCAGCGCAACTATATTTGGAGGTAGGGCCTTTAGGGAGATAATTAAGGTTAAGTGAGGATATAAAGGTGGGGCCCTGATGGGATTGATTTCCTTACAAGAAGAGAATGAGACACCCAAGATCTCTCTCTGTCCCTCAATGAGCACAAAAGAAGGCCATATGAAGACACAGCAAGAAGGTCATCATGTATTTACAAGCCAGGAAGAGAGGCCTCACCAGACCACAATCCTGATGGCACCTTAATATTAGACTTCCAGCCTCCAGAATTGTGAGAAAATAAGTTTCTGTTGTTAAGCCCCCTAATCTGTGGTATTTTGTTATGCAGCCTGAGCAGACTACCATAACCTCCATAGAGGTCTACTCCATCCATTCTCTGAAGACATAATTTCTGATTACCTATCGTATCCATGAGGATTAATTCAGATACAACCATCAGGACTTCCAATAACAGTAATTTAAAAACATTAGTCTCAGGGTGGGCGTGGTGGCTCACTCCTGTAATCCTAGCACTCTGGGAGTCAGAGGTGGGCGGATCGCTCAAGGTTAGAAGTTTGAAACCAGCCTGAGCAAGAGCGAGACCCCCGCCTCTACTAAAAATAGAAAAATTAATTGGACAACTAAACATACATAGAAAAAATTAGCCGGGCATGGCGGCACATGCCTGTACTACTTGGGAGGCTGAGGCAGAAGGATTGCTTGAGCCCAGGAGTTTGAGGTTGCTGTGAGGTAGGCTGATGCCACGGCACTCTTGCCTGGGCAACAGAGTGAGACTGTCTCAAAAAAAAAGTTAGTAAAGCAGTATACTTGGGGCTTTTACAAATAGTGACTTTTGAAATTTATGTATCTAAACATTTACCTTAAATGAAATTCAGATGGCTGAGTTAAAATTAAATCAAATAATTAAATACTAGAATGACCATCAATAGGCAATTCTAAATTACCGCCACTACCACCCTACAAAAAGTTTTAAATGAAGTGAGTGAAATTAAAAAAATAAATAAATAAACTCTCAATGATTTCAGGAATCTTAGAGATTCATTTCACTGTCCACTTAGGGATAAAATTCTGGCCTAAGTAATTATCAAATGGACCATCTTTTAAGACAAACGTTTGAGTTAGAAATCACATGAAAAATTCATCTGTATCAAAAAACTGGTTGAGTTGAAATAGTGGCAGAATACCTGGGCAGCTTGTTGAATGAATCTTTTTCTGTTTTTTTTAATTTTTCTTAGAGACAATGTTTCGCTGTGTTGCCCAGGCCGGAGTGCAGTGGCTATTCACGGTCATAGTCATAGCGCACTGCAGCCTTGACCTCTTGGGCTCAGAGATCCTTCTGCCTCAGTCTCCCGAGTAGCTGGGACTACTTGTGCATGCCACAGTGTCTGGCTGAATGAGCCTTTTTTATTGGAGAAATTTGGAACTCAGATATTCAGAGCTGTGTAGTCAGTAGTTAGTATAGATTTATATGCAGATGTGTTTGATTTCCTGATAACCTGGCAGTTAGTTCAGCATTCCAGCATAAATCTTATCCCTCTTTTCCTTGAATCCTTGATTGTGGTTGTTTCATAAAAAATCTTAAGCTTTAGGGGTGAAAGGTGACAGATACAGTTCTTATCCCCAACAAATTCACATTCTACTCGGGGAGAAGCTATTCAGGTACTGCACAAGTCCTGGGGTGCCCCGGTACAGTGTTCTGTGTGAGTGGAGCCCCCAGGATTGTGTGTCAATTTGGCCCCAGGAGACTGATTTGTAGATGTGTGTACCAAGAATTGCAGTAGTTTCTTTCCCTGCTCCACGCTGCTTTCTGATTTTTGCCTGTGCCTGCCTTTATAGACTCTTCTGAGGTTGCCTGTGTGGTAGACAAGTCCACGCCTTTTTCTTCAGCCCTACTTTTAACTGCCTGGGTGCCTCCTCTCACTAGCTTGCCAGATTGGTGACAGGAAAGCTTTAACTTCTTTCTCTTAAACCGCCATCTCTGCTGTACTGAATGTTTTTTAGTGCCTTGTCACTTGTGCTTTCTCTTGATTTTGTACCTTTGCCTATCCTTTTCTAAGAACCTTCTTTCCCACCTTTTCATGGGTCACTCTTACTTGCCCTTAGGGTTTTAGTGTAAATATCACTTCTGCAGGAAGCCGTCTTCTGCGCTTGGTTCCATCTAGTAAATTATGTGCCGTTGCTGTTATTTCCCCTGTGGTGACTCTGCAGTGTTAGTCCATTTTGTGGATAACTGTCTTTCCACTATTGCTGCCTCCCCCATCTCTGAAGGCAGGTATCTATTTTGTTTGCCATTTTATCTCTGGGATCCAGTACATGATAAGAACTCAATACTCAATAAATATTTGTTGAATGAATAAGTGAGTAGTTTTTGTTTTTGTTTTTTGGGTTTTTTTTGAAGCAGAGTCTCACTCTGTTGCCCAGGTTAGAGTGCCATGGCATCAGCCTAGCTCACAGCAACCTCAAACTCCTGGGCTCGAGTGATCCTCCTGCCTCAGCTTCCTGAGTAGCTGGGACTACAGGAATGAGCCACCATGCCCGGCTAATTTTTTCTATATATTTTTAGTTGGCCGATTAATTTCTTTCTATTTTTAGTAGAGATGAGGGTCTCGCTCTTGCTCAGGCTGGTTTCGAACTCCTGACCTTGAGCGATCCGCCTGCCTAGGCCTCCCAGAGTGCTAGGATTACAGGCGTGAGCCACCGCGCCCGGCCTAGACATCCTCTTAAGCAGTGATTTATAAATATATCACCAATTGATCTGGAATTAGTAATCTTTGAAACATCAAAATATTTGAGTTATTTGACCAAGAACAGTATTATTCACTAAGCAGACACCAATTTTTTCCATTCCAGGATTCCGGAAGGGAGAAAAGCAAAATAATGCAGAGAATGTTAATTCATCTGGTAATCTAATCTGTCTTTTATTCACACAGAGTATGGTTTGGTTAGTACATCATTGTGTACTCAGTGCCCGCACATGGTGTGCCCTGGGGTACTCAGTGTATTTACTGCCTAACCCAGTGCCTGGCACAAAGTAGGTACACAATGAGTATTTTTTCAAATGAATAAATAGGAATATAGTGAACATAGACATAGTAATATCTCCTTTGTCCTTTAATGAAAGGATATTTTCATGCCTTTTCCAAGTGACGTGGACCTTTAGTACTTGTTAGCCACTTAATTATCAATAATAACTGGGTACAGGTTCATATAGGAAAAATTCACATTAAATACAAAACCTTATAGTAGTTGATGGTATTACGTTCCTTCCTTCAGAGTCATGTCTTCCCTTTGGGGAGCAGCCAGGTCTTATCTCTGGGTTTCATTTCATCTCCAGTCTCCTTCCTTTGCCCAGAGGAAACGGAAATCACCAGCTCAGTGTTTCTTCTGAGAACACAGCGAGATAGCCAGGATTTGGTCATCAAGTCCTCCTTGTGAATATTCCACTCATTAGACCTGCAGTGATTTTTAGGTTTTAGGGTATTTTTAACCAATCCCCTACTTTTGAGACCAGCCAAAAGCACTTTCCCAGTCCACCCTGTGCCTGGAAGCCACACCCTCTTATATCCTCCCACACAGGGAGGACCTCTGAAGCCCCTCTGGCTTTGACCTTGCGCACTCTCTAGAACCAGGTAAAGTTTGCTGCACCTGGAGACTCAAGAGTGCCAATAGGCACCCTTGTCCCTGTCGCTGAGGGCAACGCTAGCCCAAGCTCCAGGCCCTGAAGCCGCAGCCCACTCTAGACACAGCTCCGGAAGGGGTGCTGGGCCGGCCACGAGCCGCCCCCACACCCTCTCGCACCTCCCCCCCCCCCCGTAGAGCAAAGAGCATCTGGCGCCGGGCCCTGCCTAGGGATGTCAGCCCCGGCCCTCGGAGAAGGGCCGCACAGAGACCACCGCCTTGGCACGTCCAGCCCTGCGCACTGCCCGTCACCCTCGTCAGCCCTTCACGTTCAGGACCCCGGGGATCCATCCCGGCCTCTATCTTCAGTGACCCCAGGTCTCCGCCGCCCGCAGGACACGCCTCTCTGCCACTCTCGGGCCCCAGATGTGCCTAGGGGTCACCTGAGTCTGCAAACCACATTCCCAAGGGCGAGCAGCGTGTGGCAGCACCGCTCCGGCTCCAGCGCCCTCCGAATCCCTTCTTGCCCGGACTCCGCTGGCTGGAGAACACGCGAGTAGCGGCGGGGAGGACTCCACTGGATCCCTCCCCTTCCCCAGACTTCTCTATGCTCGGAGGTTCCTCCAGCTGGACCCCTCTGCGGCAGCCGGCTCCTCTCACTCCGCTCCCCTCCCGGTTTTCTGGTCCCCACTTAGGAATCCGCCTCCCCGAACTTCCGCCCCCAGCCGCCCTTCGCTCCCCTCCCCGCTTGCCGCCACGGCAGCCTGGGCTCCCGGCCAAGTCCACATTAATCAGTAGCAAGCGGCGAACTCGGGCGGGGCGGGGCAGTCCTTCGCCAGCCCACGCTGAGACAGAAGCGGCGGCGGCTGCAACGACCCTGACCCGCAGCACCGCCCGCCCCGACCGACCCCATGGCCCGCGACCCCCGTCCGGGCTCTCCCAACCCCGCCGAGAGCCACCGCGTCCCCAGACCCGCGCTTGGGGGCCGAGCCGCCAGGAGAAGCCGCGCAGAGGTGAGCGCCCCTCCCTTCCGCCCCCGGCCGGCGACCCGATGGTCACTGGGGGTTCCCTTCCCCGGGCTTCCCCCTAGGCACGAGAAGTTCTGGGAGCCGGGAAAGAAGATGTTGGGAATGAACACCCCCTCAGCCGCCCTCCCCCCAGCCCCCGCCCAGGACTGAGCCGCGGGGCTCTCCTCCGCGCCGCCGGCGACCACCAAAACCCGGATAGGCCTGGGGAAACCGCCGAGGCCGAACTTTCTCCTTTGCAGTCGTTGGGGGTCGTGTGCCGGCGGCGCTGATCCCATTCCCCGGGCCGCCCTGACCCCCGAAGGAAGCAGTGCTGCAGCGTCCGGCTGTCCCCGCGCCCGGCGTGAGCCCCGCAGTGCTGCCTTCGGCCTGGGACGCGCGGGCCGGGAGCTGGGCGGGACAGATGTCCACAGGCGGTGGCAAGAGGCCTAAAACGCACACGCGCGTGCGCACACACGCACACCTGACCGCTGCGGGCGAAGCAGGCCCGGGACACCCTCCCGGGTGGGCCGGAGCAGCGGCGTTGTGGGCGCGGGGCTTTGGGTGGCGAGAGTTTACTTTTGTGTCGAGCTGCTGCGGCTGCTCACGGCCCAAATCCAGAGCGGCGCCTGGCGGTGCACATGCCGGCCGTTGCCGTAGGTGGAGCTGCAGCCGCTGGGCTGCTTCTCCGGGAGTGGGGGGGAGAGGGAGGACCTTGCTGCCGCTGCCTCCGCCTCTGCTTTCCATTACCTCCACCCACCCCGGCGCCCCTTGGCCGCCGCAGTGCGAGTTCTCTGCGCGGGAAGCTCGCTTGCTGGCGCTGGCGTTCGCGGGCACAGCGCCCAAGGCCGCCCGGGCGGGGCGTGCGGGGAGCAGCGGCGGTTGGCGGCGGCAGCGACTGGAAGCCGCCGGGGTCTCCTGCACCTGGGAACGCGGACGCTCCTCGCCTTTTCCCGGACGGGAATAGTCCGCGTCCCGCATCCGGACGGCGGAGATCAGCACCCCGAAGCCGCAAACGAGGGGAAGAGCGAGAGCATTCTCCATTCAGTGTGTGCCTTGTGGGAGATTTTAAAAAGTCCTTTTCTTTTATTAAAGAAATATTTCCGTGCTACTGTCTATCATGTATGTCTCTGGAGAAATCAGCCAGAACCACCGGAACGCAACTGAAACCAGAGGAGGGAGGCAGGAGCCCCGGCAGCCCCCGTGGCGTCCGGGCACCAGCGCCACCTCGGCACAGGAGCGCGGCTCCGCCAAGCCTTGGGCTGGGCTGGGCTGGGCGGGGGCGCAGGGGCTCTGTGGACGAGGGCGGCCCCCTAACCTACGTCTGGCGACCATGTCGTGGTGCTGGCGGGCTGGTGTAAGGGCTGGAACGAGTGCGAGCCCGCCGTTGCGCTGCTGCCCCTGCCCAAGCGCGCGAGCCAGGCCCAGGCCCAGGCCCAGGCCCGCCTTCTGGTCGACCTGGACACGCGAGAGAGAGAAGGGGGAAGCAGTGGAGGCAGGCGGGGTCCGGACCGGACGACCCCCTCCACCCCCGCGGTGGGGGAGAGGGCCGCGGCGGCCGGACGGCCGCCCCCACCGGGCCCGCGCGGCCAACCCCCAGGGACA
>CAUYPO010061919.1:0-12610 GCA_963574435.1 Cheirogaleus major
AAAGGCACCGGAGGGGCCTGGGATCCAGTGGAAACTCACTTTTATCTTTAAAATTGGCTGTTTGTCCCTTTCACAAGGGAGATGGCTGTGTTATTCACTCATTCTTTGTTGCCTTTGTTAACTCCCTCGGTGCCTGGCAGAGTGCTAACTATTTAGCCAATGTTAGGTGCTATCTACTACCTTGTTTCCCCGAAAATAAGCCCTACCCATAAAATAAGCCCTAGCAGGATGTCTAAGCATTTGCGCAATAGAAGCCCCACCCCGAAAATAAGCCCTAGTGACGGGCGTGGCTACGCAGCGCATCTGCACAACCCATGCATTTCGTCACGGAGCGGTCAAGAACACGAGCAGCCCTTCTCATCTCCCCCATGAGAGCTCTAGTGCTCGACAGGAGAGATTGGGGCCGATGGTTCTAAAGGAAATAGAGTTGCAAGACATTCAGGATGGAATTCGGGCTTTGGAGAGTGATGATGATGTTCCAGAAGAAGACGACTTAACTATATTTGAATAAATGTAGATGGTTGTACCGTACTTAAAAAAAATCACACATCCCCTGAAAATAAGCCCTAGGGTGTCTTCTTGAGGAAAAATAAATATAAGACCCTGTCTTATTTTTGAGGAAACACGGTAATTCAGTGAATAGTTTCAACTTGTAACAGTCAACGTCTGCCTCCCTCAGGGACTTCTTTAGTGGACATTTTGCGAGTCCTGACACTGCGACAGCCGGTCTGCACTCGCCAGTTTCCTTGAGACCTCAGCCCTGTTTCCGATGTGGAATCTAGGCCGGCACAGTAGAAGCCAAGCCCTCGGTCACCCCACGAGTTTCAGGAGAGAGTGGAGAGATAGGCATCTTGTTCTCATCCCCAGCATGGGCAGGATGCAGGAAGAAGCCACTCTGACCTTCAGACTCTTTGTCAGATTCTGAGATTCAGATGAGGAAGCTGGAATTGTTTATCTCCAAGGTTCCCAAAGCTTGAGCATCCTTTTGTCCTTAGAGTCGAACCAGGTGACAAGATGGGGACACCAGAAGACAGTTCTCCGGCTCACCCGCTTCAGTCCCCTGCATCTTTATCTTGTCTCTTTGTAGCTCGCCGAGTGTCACACTCAAACCTCCCTGATGAGAACGCTGGAGGAAAAAAAAAATTCCACAATCACAAAAGAGATTTTTGAATTATGCGTTGTTTCGGATTTTACGTACTTCTGCTCCTTTTCATTTGTTAAGATAATTGAACGTTACTGGCTCAGCTAGAATGAAACCAACCTTTTCTCCCCATTAGGCATAATCGTGTAGACTCTGGTCGTCCTGGCTGCTTGGCTTCCTTTTCATGTCATGAGTTGGCAGTGATCGGGCAGGCTGCGTGTCCAACAACAGGAAGCTGGACGTCTGCAAACTTACCATGACAAATGGTCACACCATCAAATCCACACAGTGCAACTGAAAAAAACAACGTTTTGATAAAGTGGTGGGCAATGCTTTCTGGAAGAGGTTACAACTTGGTGCATAAAACGGGGGGAAAGATTTTAGGATAATAAATGGCTTTAAGCACAGAGAGGATTTTAGCAGTGTTGCCATCTCTTGGGCAATATGCCTGCTACAGAAATGTTGATCCAACTCATAAAAAAGCAGTTTGCAAGTTGAGCCGACTATCAAATGGATAGTACTAAACTAGGGGAGGATGTCATGGTGCCATCTCTATAACATTTTGTGGATGTCATTGCTTGGCATTATCTTCCGTTGGTTGTCTTTGATGGCAGTCGATTAAAATAATATTTCTTCCAGTCATATTCTGTTAGGTGCTTTGGAAAAATAGCAAAATAATGCTGCCTTCAAGCGTGCCTGACTTGAGCCGTCGCACAGGGCCTTACACTTGGATCAGTGCCCCACTATTGCCATCTTAAAATTCTTAAATTTTGGACAAGGGGCCCGGCATTTTCGTTTTTATAGGGCTCTGCAAATGGTGCAGCTTGCTCCGTCTAGAAGATGGCAGATTCTGTCTCTTGTCTGAAGCAGTGTACAATATTGTGTCTTAGAATCACGTTGGGGCAGTAATGTAGAAACTTGCTTAATTGTTCTGAGCCTTGGTTTCTTGTCTTTGTCTATAAAGAGACTACATTGCATGTTGTCTAAGGAGAGAACACCGGAGGCATGTTTAAAATCACCCTCCTCGTAGGGTGATTTTCCCCAGAAAGCAGCAGAGATGGGACGTAGAAACTTCCTGTCCCAGCTGTCATTCCAGTGAAAAGGGACTTCCACTTTCTGCTGAGTTCAAGACTTGATTCCACCCAGGGCTAGTGGCATCAGAACCCCAGGCCTTAGGGGACTCAAGAACACCTGGGTGTGTTCAACAGCGTGCTCAGTGGAATGTATTTGCAGAGGCGTGGCAGAGCCGTGGCTGGGAGACCCATCAACGATGGGAACCGGGATGAACAGGCGAAGCAGGAGTCTGGTCCGTAATACCCCTGGGGCCGGACGTGTTTCGGAATTCAGAAATTTCTGAAATTTTTTGGAAGGTGGTATCATGCATACTCCATTGGTTTTGTAAACTCCCTGCAGCATGTCTAGGCAATGCCTCATAATCAGGTGTGTTAGTTTCTCTGCATCAAAATGTATAACTGTTCCTATCATATAAGAACATTTAAAAAAATATGAATAATCATCTCAGGTCAGGCGCTGCTGGCAAATGTGTTCAGGTCAGGGCGTGTTTCACCAGAAATTAGTTACAAACTTTTGGTTTTCAGAGTTTGACTTCTCAAATTGCGGATAAGAGACTGTACACCTGCGTCAGACGAGAGACACGAAGTGAGTGGTTAGGACTCGGGAGAGCAGAGCCGGGTCAGGCGTTTCCCAAGTGACGCAGGCGTGGTCTAGGGAATAGGTCCCATGGCTGGTGAGGAGGCCCCGCCCTCCCTGCCCCAACAGCCCAGAACGAAAGCATTCTTGCTACCGGAGCGAACGGAAGACTTGGGTGCAAAGCCGTGAACGCCCAGCCTCAGCAGCTCTCCTGGCAGCCCGGCTGCCCTTCTTCCCCGCGACGCTGGCTCGTGGCTTCTTGAACACATGGTCCTTCTGGGACGTTTTCAGAACTGGCTGTCCCTAGGATTCATCTGTCATTTATTTTCCCTCCGTGTTCTCTGCATGGCAGTTGGCACGCACGGCTCACTCTTCACTTCTGAGATGGGTTTAAAAAACGTTGGCCAGGCCGGGCTTGGTGGCTCACGCCTGTAATCCTAGCTCTCTGGGAGGCCCAGGCGAGAGGATTGATCAGTCAAGGTCAGGAGTTCGAAACTAGCCTGAGCAAGAGCGAGACCTCGTCTCTACTAAAAATAGAAAGAAATTAATTGGCCAACTAAACATATATAGATAGCCGGGCATGGTGGCGCATGCCTGTAGTCCCAGCTTCTCGGGAGGCTGAGGCAGGAGGATCGCTTGAGCCCAGGAGTCTGAGGTTGCTGTGAGCGAGGCTGATGCCACGGCACTCTAGCCTGGGCAACAGAGTGAGACTCTGCCTCAAAAAGAAAAAAAAAATGTTGGCCAAATATCCAACCTCTTCATTAGTACCCTTCCCATCCTCAGGCCAAATAAAGCCATAGACTGATCTTACACACACACACACATTTGCCCTAAGAAGATGGAAATGAGCCTCATCCAGGCTTTATATACTTGCTGCTTTGTTTGGACCATAAAATTGACACCAGGAGAAGCTGTCAAAGGCAAAGCAAAACTCATCGTGTCCTTCTTTAATTCACTAGGTAAGTGGTTCTCCAACTGTGTTCCCGCCAGCAGCATCCACATCAAATGGGAAGTTGTTACAAGTGCCTGATAATCGGAAACTCTGGGGCTGGGGCTGGGCAGTCTGTGATTTCCATGTTAGTTAAAGTTTGAGAACCCCTGCGCTGGACCGGTGATTTTCTCTTCCACACGCCCAGAATCCCAGTGTTGTTTAGGGGACGTTACCAGTTAAAAAAATCTTCACCTCCCCAGACCCCTTACAGCTGGGATATACACAGAGATTTCTTGGGTGGGTGCAACATTTACACAGGGCAGGATAAGTAAAAGAACTCCTGACAGTATATCTGTATGAAATATAGACTGTATAATATATATAGTAGATATCTAGGTAGATGATATGTATAGATGATGTATCTCTCTGTAAACATATCTATTCTACATCTTTATATCTTTAAAGATGCACATATATAAATATGCGTGTGTATATCTTAATAAAGACAAAGGTCTCCACGCAGCAGGAGGCAGAAAGCACCGACGAGCATTGGGGGGGTCTGAGACGCAGGCACAGCTTCCTGGCCTCGGAGGAGGCATTTCTTCATCAGCTCATAAACCACTAAGATTCACATAAAATGTCTTGTCTCAGAGAAGCTAAGGTACAAGTTTACTGAGGGGGTCTTTTGTACCCCACTGGTCAATTAATCTATGCCAGGTGTAACAGGTGTGGATCACCAATCTATATATTTAAAACAAGGTAGGCAAGCTGGTGTAAGAGTCTTGGACTTAAAGAACATTACAGATAACTAACTAGTGCATTTTATCCCTTTCTTGACCAAGGGTCAGTACCATGGTCCAGGCATCCCTGGAAATAAGAATAGGGTTACTGTATATCAGCTGTAAATGAGCTTTGTCCCTACATAGAGAAATTTCTGGAAATACTTTTATCTTCCTGATATAAAGAGATAGATGCATTGGCATACCTTATGTTCGCTTTCCCCCTTTTTTTCCTGGAATGCAAACACAACATTTGGTGTAGAGCAGCCGTTTTGTGGCCACGAAGATGGGGAGTTTACACTAAGGAAGGGTAAAGAGAAAGGTATGAGTCTGGGTCCCCGTGACATCTCTGAGCCTCTTTTCAGACTTCTCGTTAAGTTGGAAAAATGGATCCTTATTCATTTTAGCCAGCTTTTAAGGTGTTGCTACTGCAGATGAATGCAGTTCTCAAGGAAACAGAGTATTGAGTCAGCATCTGTTAATATTTTGTCCTTGCTGCTAGCTGAATATAGCTACTCTTCTTCTCCAACAACCATATGCTGCCAAGAGTACACATTTCCATTTAACAGATGTAGAAACAGAGGTTTCAAGAGGTAAATAATTTACCCCAAAGTCTCACAGTAAATGGCAAAATCAGAGTTATTAATATAAATTGAGATTCTACTGTCTCCAAAGCCTTGATGGAAACTTCTACACTGGGGTAAAGCAGAGACGAATCTAAGTATCGAGGGGCCTGAAATGTATAACATTTTGGGGGCCTAACATTTCAGGGGCCTTCTTGAAGACAAACAAGAGAAAACTACGAACTGAATATTTTTAGGGCCCTCCCAGGGCTTTGGGAGGTGTCTGGGAAGATGAAGGGGCACTTACTTTATAGGAAATGCACTTCTGTTTAAACCTCGCTTGTTAAGGAAGTGTCTCCTGTCTTCGTGTATGAAAGAAGATATCATTTCTATCATTCCTACATGAAAATTTAATATAGTGAAATACCAGAACACAATTGTTTAGATATTTTTTTGACAGTCTCAAGGTTTTGAGACTATCATTTTCTAGTGGTCACTACTGGCTTAAATGCAAACAAACTGATGGCTCCTTTGTGACCGTCACTTCATAAATTGGGTACATGGATACTAGTAGGTATTGGACCAAGAGGTTGACAAGTGGGTCTGGGATTGAAACACGATACTTTTAAAGGGGTAACAGTTTCTGAACGTTGGTGTTAAAAGAACTCTGGACTGTAATGCAGTATGACAGTGATTAGAAGCACTTTCTCTGAAGTCATCCTGCCTAGATTTAAATCCTAGTCCAACAGTTTCTCAGCTCTATGACTTTGGGTCTCAGAATTATTATACATTAAAATGCAGATAATAGTAGGACTTATCTCAGAGGGATTTTGTGAAAATTCATGAAAATAACCCACGTCCAGTACCCATTTACTAGGTACTTGGCACATAGTCAGTACTCAGTAAAGGTTAGTGATGCCCGTTACCGCCCCTGATCCTGCCGTCCGCTACGTGTGTGAAATCAGGAAGGTCACCCTTTGGGCCTCGTCTTCCTCGTCTGCATAACGATGACACAGATTATGTCACCTCTCCACGACACCTTAATTAGAGACAGCAAATCCTAAAATCCTGCTTGCTCCCACATCTGTGCGCATCCGTGCGGACACAGGCCGCGTCCGTTCTGTTCCTGCTTGCTCGCCCGGTCCCTAGCATGACGTCTGCTCACAGCAGCCACTCCATTAATATTTGTTGCTTGAACGAGTGTTCGCAAATATTTAGCTTCTCAAGAATGAGACTTTTTGGCATATCCACGCAAAAAGCCACACAACGGAAGCCGTGAGCAAACACGTGTCGGGAGACTCTGGCCACAGGCAGGGAAAACACTCAGCTGGGCCGTGCGGGACACTGGGACGTGGTGTCGGTGTCACGTCCACGGTGGTCACCCGCAGGGGTGGCCTGAGCTCCACCAGCCCCAGCAGAAATCCAAGTCTAGAGTATTGAGGACTCTCGGGGTTGGGGGGATACCAGCAGCCATGATGCTTCCCGTTCACCTTCTGGTTGGTAAACACACAGCCCCGTGACAAGGTCAGCCCCGTTTTCATTTACTCGTGGTTACTGTGGACTCCAACTCCAGGTTTCCTGCCAGAGGCCACAGCAGGCTGGCTGTGGAGGTGGGCTTGCTCCAGTACCTGTCACCTTACAAATGGCCGAGACCACCCCAGTGGATCTAGCCGACTGAGTAGGCAGCCTCCCCCTTCTTCCTGCTGTAGATGTTGTGACCTTTACTTAAAATGGTGACTTTCACAGAAAAAAGAGACCCATTCTCTAGTCAAGGGCAGAAATTAACACAGTGACCCTAAAAGCTTTGACGAGGGTCTACAAGGCCCCTTGCAGTTTCCGGATGTTCCATTTAGTCTGTTTGAAGAACAGTTCTAAGACAGAAAGTGAAGACAAATCTGTGGTGTGTCCCCATTTGACACCCACGATCACCAGACCACGATGACTATTAAAGAGCGTTGAAATTGCCAGTCATATAATGTGCGGAAGGCTTTTTATCTCTGAGAAGCAGATCCCCGGAACTCATCAATAAAACTCCAGGGTCGATCTTACTTTGCCGCTGGGGAAAATATTGACATGTCATCACGGCCCCCCGGAGAGGCCCGATTGTGCCAAGGACAAGAGCCACTGGCCGCCCACGGAGATCAAGCAGGATGCAAATCTCCCGCTTCCTCTCCAGACAGGAGACCATGAAGGTAATGAGGTGGAAACAGACCCAGGTGGCATCTGCGCTCCTCCTCCCCCCAGCCTGTCCCTGGCGGCAATTCCAGCAGAAACAAAACACCTTCTCACTTGTTTTCATGATTATTTAGTTAACCTTCTGAACAGGAATCTTACTGTGCAGCCCTCTGCTTAAAACCTTCAACGGTGTTCCACTCCCCTCACCTAAAATGCAAACTCCCACCCCTGCCCTTCAAGAATGTACGTGCCCTGAGCTCCCCCCACCCCTCGGGCCTCCTTCCCCTCCCTCACCTTGTTCTAGTCCTGTGGCCTTTTTCTCCCTCATCGGATTCCGCCTTCCTGTCTTTACTCCTCCCAGAACTTTCCTCCCCAGCGCTCTCCCAGGTGGGCCCCTTCTCAGCTCCCATCTCCCCTCCCGAGAGAGATAGCCTCTGAACCCTCTCGTAAGCGACGATTTCTTTGTCACAACACCATGCTTATTTTTTCCAAAGTATTTACTGCAATTGGAACTTGTCTCGTTTATTCACTGTGCCTTTATTGTCTACTCCCATCATTGGAGAGGAACCTGATGCCTGGCATATCTTCCATGCCCGATTCAATATCTGCTGCAGGAATTTGTGCGGTCCTGTACACAGTCCATCGTCTCCTCTAACCTTCACAAAAGTTCTGTGCAGTAGCGTTGGGGGTGTGATTTGTGTTGTGACTACCCCTGCCATGCAGTTAGGGAAGCAGACAGCAGCTACCAGAGATGAGTGAGTAGCCCATTTGTTCTCATTCAAACTTGTGCATCTCTGACCACCTCTTGCTGCCTTAAATATCAAAAGACTAGGATTACAACTTAAAGGCTATAGGACTGTGTAAATATAAATTATTTTCCCACATCCTACCACTTATTAAAGATAATAAACAAATTTTATTTAGTTGCCTAAAAGTATTTGTTTGACGCCAAGCCTCCCACCCCTAGTCCTTTACAGCAGCACTATCCAACAGATATTGTCATTCGTATCTGAAATCAGGTCCCAAGAATGTCCCCTTCCTCAAATTAGTTCACTTTATTTCAGAAATTCCCAACACAGAAGAGAAGCTCTGTGTATCCAGGAGACAAGGTTTGCAAGGGAGGACCTGGGGTCTGTGGGGAGAGAGGGCATTTGTATTTACCCGGGGTTGCCTGTGAGGTCTGGCTCCAAGCCTGCCGGTCCTTTTTTCACAGGTGGAGAGAAGAAAGAAAGGGGAGAAGGAAATGACGTAAGACCACGATGATCAAAGTCGGTCAGTAGTCCCCGGGGGTCCCTGAGACCCTTTCACACATTCTGAGAGTTCAAAACTCTTTTCCTAACGATACAAAATACGGTTTGCCTTTTCCGGTGACATTCGCATCGATGATGCAGAAGCAGTGAAGTGAAACTTCCGGTGCTTTAGCACAAATCGAGGCAGTGGCACCAAACTGTATACACGGCGATTGTATTTTCCACGCCATGCACTTGCATTTCAAAAGAAAAGCCAGTTTCACTTAGGAATACCCTTGATGAAGTAGTAAAATTGTTAATCTCATTGAATTTTGACACTTGCATATTATACTGTGAGGAGATAAGAAACCCACGTGGATTATTTCTGTTGCAAACCAGGTATGATGGTTGTCTAGGGAAAGCACTTGGCAATTGTTGGAGCTGTGAGCAGAACTGACTGTTTGTTTTTTTTTCGCCGAACACCATTTTTACCTAAAGAACAACATACAAACTACGGTTATTTGGACTTGGGCATTTGGCAGACATTTCCTCTAAAATGAATGAAATGGGCTTGTCACGACAAACAACTAGCAGCGTTTGTTGCCAATGATAAATTCAAGCATCAGTTGAATAACAAACAGTTTTAGAATTTTGGAAGAACTTGTATCTGCCAGTGTGAGCTTGGCGGCTTGCCAGTGCTTGCAGCCTTTTCTTTTTTTTTTTTTCATTTTAATAGAAATGTGTTATGTGTGTTACCGTACAATGGGTTTATCACTGTTATTTTAAAGTAGATGAATAAGTATCCTTTATATGTCTCAATTTTAATTTTAAATACGGAAAATATTGAACAATATATACCTCCTCTAAGTAAATGGTCTTTGGGGTGTTCGATAGTTTTTAAGTATGGAAAGATGTATTAAGTCCGAAAGAGGTTAAGAATAGTTGACGTAGAGATTTCTTTTTTTTTTTTTTTTCTTTCAATAAACTTTCAGAGAGACATTTTGCTAAGCAACTTTTCCCCATCATTTCTGAACTTCTCCCTCTATCGTGAGCGTTTAGGCGAGGGAAACAGCTTTGCACAGTTAAATTAATGGCAATGTTTTTCAAAAAATGTCCATCGTGCTAGAAGATTTCCTATATTATCAGCTTATAGCTCCCAAAATGATTTCCTTCTTTTTTGCTGGCTTAATTTTACATTTTCGGTGAATCCACCTGTAGGACTGTGCAATGGGAAAACAGTGTTAAATACTTGCATGTGAGTAAGAAGGCAGAAAGAATAAATGAGAGACTAGCAAAGTCCATGGAAACAGAAGCCACGTGCATAAAATGACGATGCCAGTGCCGCGGATCGTTCTGTCTTCGTAAAGCCCGGGATGTGTCTGTTTCCCCAAAATATCCACTCTGTGCCGTGCCGGTCACAGATATCGCCACGGTTACCGCTGACAGTGCAGCTTCGCAGGGACTTAGCGACAGGACGATTACTCCACGGAAGAGACACCGAAGCCCATGCACGTGAACAGCGTGACACGGGCCCACACGCTGAGGTTCTTAGCACGTCCCTAGCGATGACCATGCCACCTTCTAAGAGATCTTAGTAATAATGCTGCAGCATCAGCCTGAGCCGGTAGTATAGGTGATGGGGTTTTAGACGAGGGCTCTCGGGGCTGCTCTTTTAATAGGAAAGTGCGGCTTACGTAACCTAGAAACTTAGAAATTGTTCCACTCAGAGGAGATTATCATTTTATTTTTACAGTGCTTCGAATTCCACTGTGAGCTTTCAGCTGACAATTCCCTCCTCTATCGGAGGGTCCTTCCCTCTTAGGAACTCTGATGGGATTGGACCAGAGCAGTCGTTTTCAACCAGTGAGAGCTCAACATACAAAACAGGGAAGTAGAGCTGCCTGGTGTGAAGAAAAACTAAGGAAACTTTGTATCTCCCCTTCTTGGCTCTTTACTGAGTTTCTCCTGCTCAGATTTTGAGATATTGCTGTGGCCCCGGGGCCTCTGAGGCACACGGTTTGAGAACCGTTAGACCAAGCACTCTCTAGCTCTACAAGCTTGGGGAAATTTTCTCAGAAATCGGAGTCATTTCTTTGAATTAGGGGAACCGTTTGGTGTCAGGTTCAGAACTATTAAATATATATGTGTGTGTATATATACATTTATCATGCATTCTATTGGTTCTTTTTCTCTTAGAGAACCTTAACTAATACAGTAAGTATACATTGGATCATCTGGGCGACCTTCTTATGATTAAATTTGGCTGCATGATATCTAGTGAGAGTGACTAACTCATTCCTGTTTGCCCAGGACTTGGCACACTTTTATCATTTAAAGTCACACATTTCAGGAAACCCCTCAGTCCTGAGCAAACCAGGACAGTTGACCACCCCAAATTAGAGCCACCTAGCAGACCCTAGCGAGTGGATTCCTAGTGACCCGCAGACCCGAGTTAAAGTAGCACTCATGTAAGTTCATGTGCAAAACAGAGTTCCGATCCAAAAATCAGGAGAACTAGCTCCCTCCCTATTCACTAGTAGTGACACCGTGGGCAAGGGGTTTAAGTGAAATTAATGATTATTTGCAAAAGAGTGAATAGACAAATACGTGTGTAGAGTTGTCCATTTTGCTGATATGTCTGTTCCTCCCCGTGGGGGAGTAAAGCCAGCTCTGTGGCAGCCATTGGTTGTCTTGTTTAGCAAAATCAGTTGCTTTTAGCTTCACTATATCAGTAGAAGTTTATTTTAAAATATTTAAAGTTTAAAAGAATTAATGAATCTAATCAATAATTCATTCAAATAATGATTATATAGCATATTAGCATTATACAATGTTCACTTAAGAATAACAATATTTTCTTTAGCCTTCCTATGTTTTATTCAGGAACTTTGATCATTTTTTTTATTAAACTTAGAATTGATATAAAATATACCCTGAATATTAGGAATTAAGGAAAAATAATCCAATAAACAGGAAGAAGACAAACTATGATAAATCCGTACAACCTGCTCACAAGAACTGGAGCACAAATTCCGGAACTCGCTAATTTATTTTAAATGTTTATGACACATACAATGAATTATTTGTAAAAATGTGTAATAAAAGCATTGACCCAAATGAGGTGGATTCAGAGTTTATTGGAAAGAAAATGGGTTTAGGAGCCACGAAGTCTGCTCTTGCTGGGCGTTGCAGCTTACCAGTTGTGTGACCATGGGCACGTCACTCTTGTGCTTCCGTTTCCTCATCTGTCTTCCAATCTCGTAGTTACTTTAGAAGGAGTAAATAAGATACTGAACATCCAGGTAATCACGGAGAGTGCAGTGACCTACTGCCTTTTCCCCCCGCCCTCTGCTTTCCTGACAGCGCCTCTCTTGGGCCAAACCCAACTGCAAGCCAGAGCACAAAGGAGTCTGTTGATGTCTCCTGGAAACATCAGTCTCCCCAGGCATGGAGAAGACCCAGGGGTCCATCTGGAGGAGCAAGCAGGAGACATGAGGCGCGGCAGCAGATCTGCCTGTGATGTGAAACTGCATCCGGGGGAGTTAGGAAATTAACTACTGTGTTTCCCCCAAAATAAGACCTACGCATAAAATAAGCCCTAGCAGGATGTCTAAGCATTTGCGCAATAGAAGCCCCACCCCAAAAATAAGACCTAGCGATGGGCGCGGCTACGCAGCGCATCTGCACAACCCGTGCATTTCGTCGCGGAGCGGTCAAGAACACGAGCAGCCCTTCTCCTCTGCCCCATGGTGACAGCTACTATCCCAGAGGTGACCGGAAAGGTGCGGGCAGCCCCACCAACAAGGTCGGCTCCCCTGTCAGGTCCCGGCCATCCTGTGCGTGCTGCAGGCTGAGGCTTTGAGGGGAAAATCACACATGCCCTGAAAATAAGCCCTAGGGTGTCTTCTTGAGGAAAAATAAATATAAGACTCTGTCTTATATTTGGGGAAACACGGTAGCTGTAACTCTGGACAGCAGTTTGGCACTTTCTTATAAACGTAAGCATACACTTCTTATATGACCCCGTGATCTATTCCTAGATACTTAATTTACAGTAAGGGAAGCTTGTGCTCATACAAAAACTGTGACTGTCGATCCACTCATGTATTGATGGGCACCTGGGTTGTTTCCACAACTTTGCA
>CAUYPO010061923.1:0-33018 GCA_963574435.1 Cheirogaleus major
TTTACAAATATCTATAATGACAACAAAAATAGACTAACAATGGAAATGTTCTAATTATACTCCAATTGTAGTTCAGTTTGATATCTACCCCCTTGCAACTTTAATACTCCCAAATACATCCTTGTTCATTTTTCCCAAATCGGCAAAGATTTCTGAGATCAGACATGTTTTACAGAACCGCAAATACCTTATCTTAACCTCTGCTTTTCTCTTTATCTTCTATCACATATTCATTTAATCATTCTAGAAGCAAAGTTTGCTCAAACTATTCAGGTAATGGGTACACTAAAAGCCTTCTATATACCATATCCATATAACAAAACCGCACTTGTACCTCCTAAATATATTGAAATTAAAAATCATGGGGGACAAAATATGACTGGTTTAAAAAACTCAGATTTTATTCTTTCAATTTTTGTCATGCTCTTTCACTCTATTCTATGGAGTAAATGAATGAGCAAGGAAATATCAAAGAGATACTGTTGACTGTACTCAGTACACAAAGATAGCCAGTAAATAACAATCCAGAAGTGCCTTTGAGTGAATAAAAAGACATATTACTCTGAGCAAAAATGACATCTAGATTTTTCCTATAAAATGAAGCAGGACAGTATTCAGCAATCTCTCCCCTTTTCATGACCCTGATAATTTTTCTTGGCACCATTTGACTCTACTAAATACATATTTACTTCATAACTATCCACAGCAAAAGAATATGGTTAGTGGTATTGTTGATACATGAACTACAAGACATTCTCACTTTCTCTCTCCCAGTTGTGCTGGCACTTGCTGACAGTTGTAAAAACTTGTTGTTGTCATATGCAGAGACAACTCCAAAGGCACACAGGGAACAGATGTGTGTTATAATAGTAACAAGGTGCCACTTTAAAAAAATACTTTTCAGCTTAGGGCTACATTTAAACCTTCAGGTACAGTTCATGAAACTCATAATGTGGGAGAGTGAGTACTAGTGGTGTCTTTGAGAGTCTCTAGGGGAAAAGACTCTGAGATATTGTTATCATTATCACCATCTTGCTAACTGAATCACAGTTAGTGTCGTGGTTATTACACCTAAGGGAGTGACTTACTACCCTCTAGGTTGAAATAAAGGGCAAAATGAGATCCTTCCATTGGAGAAAGGTGGAACAAATTCAGGACACACTAAAGAAAAGGCATGCTATTCAATCTCAATCTTTTAAAAATAGAGAACTAAATTAATCTGAATATGCAATCCTCAGTTTGGCCGTATAAACTAATTGAGCATACGTTTCAGCTAAAGTGAATATGGATGGAAGGTCTTTGTGGAGTTAGATACATTCTTCTTTCTAAAGTATATGCATGCCTTATTTTTATAGAAATGCAAAAGCCAAAACAAAACAATACAGGCAAGAAGATTTCATACAAAAGCAGAATTGCACCTGAAAATGAAAGGCCATAAAATGTGCCTCAGATTGCATCATATTTTATCTCAGTCAGTTACGTTGTAAAATTGTAAGATGCTGTTGAAGTAATTCAATCAAATAAAGTGAAAGTAATATTGATGAAAACCGCTTTCATTTTTATTGACTCATAAACATTAGAGTGTAAATGTGTAGAGTTCTTTTCACACCCTATAGATAGAACTGAGTGTTCTAACTTTAAATATCTGGCTGGAAAGGAAATATAAATTGCATGTTACACTTGAACCTGAAACATAAAATTGTCATTGTGTTTTGATGATGAAAAGATGAGCTCTTTTAACAATGCTCTATTTTTCTCAGGAATTGTATTTTTTTACTCTTTTTCCTGATGTAACTTTTGATTCTTCTTTCTATCATTTGTTCCTGATTGTGACTCCAATTTATTTTAAATAGAATTGTTAAGTGCCTTGTCTGTTTGCAATAGTTCAAATGTAGAATAGATGGATAAAACTAATAACCCTTCAAAGTAAATTCTGGCCTTGTGTTTCTGTATTTATATACTAAAAATGGACATGGTCTGAAAAATGGTTAAAAGATGATAATGTCACTGGGCAGTTTTCTTAATTACTTCCTGAACAAATCTTAAATGACTAGGACATTTTAAACACTTGAAATATGTTTAAAAATAATTAAACTAGGATACTTTATAGGAGAGAGTAGAGGGTACTGGGATGAGCAATTTTGACTGTAAGTGTGAACCATGGAAATAAAAGTGGCTATGTTTGATCATTTACTCAGCACTGGAGGCAACAATCAAGTTTCACAAATCAATTACACCTTAGAAGAGTGATGGCAAAGAGCAGATGCTTTATCAGCAAACCTCTATATTTTGTATCAGGTTGTCTCTTTGTATTTTTAGACATAAACCTGTAACATAGAATTTGTGTACAGACAACATTCTCTTCTCACTCCATGTATTGACAACACAATAGGATTTGTGGATTTTGAACACCTTAGGGAAAAATTGCAATATGAGTAAAAATTGATATTATTACATTAAAAGATGATTTATAATGTAAAAATATATATCTCTTCAAAGTAATAGAGTATTTAGGAGAAAAATACATCAATTATATCAAATGTTTTATAGCATATATGATATTAATATAGATACCTGGGAAGATTGATCAATTTTATATTATATAATTGTGTAAATATATATTTTATATATTAAGCTAGGTATTATTAGCAAGCATTGATAGTTCTATTTTACAGCTCTTCATATCAAATCAAGAATGCTCTGTTTTGACTCATGTCAGATTAGAAGCAGAGGTATTTTTTTGTGTTGGTTTTCTTGGTAAACACATTTTCTGTTTTGAAAGCTGTCAAAATAAAGTTAACATCAAACTGTTAAGATAATGTATTTTTCAACATTATTTCAGACCATTTTTTTCACTGCATTTTGTTTAATATTGACTAAATAAAAATTACTGAATGATATGGATAAAGGGAACATGAGAGTTATCAGTTGCAATGTGAATTTAACTTTCAATGAATGTTTCTTCAAGAAACACAAAACAGAATTTGGAGCACAAAAATATCCCTTTCACTTATTTCTAACATTTCAAATTGGCATGTAATGTGATTTCAAAACTATGAATAGTTTATTTAGTGAAGAATAGATGAATTGTGTGGTGAATAGGAGCATGGTTGATAGATTTTATTGTATAAAATGTGGCAGTTTTACCCTTATATTTATTTAATTTGAAGGCCATTAAAAATAATAAAATTAAAAAACTTAGAAAGTTACTAAATGTTTGGTTCTAATTGATAATTATATATTTAGGTCAAACTTAAGGCAGGTTATACTTCCCCCTGAATGACCAAGTGTATAGCATAAAGAATTGCTACATTTTAAAAAGTTAAAAATAGCAATGATTACGTTGATAAACTTATGTTGAAGTTAAAGATTGTATTATTGGATATAAATCTGCTAACCATGGCTGATTCACCACACCCATGTAAAAATCTTTAGAATGTAGTAATTTTTGTCTCCTGCTTAACAATTTAGTAGTAAAATATGTATATATGTATATATACAGTGTAGATAATATATGTGTTTATATATTATATAGTATGTTATATAATATAGAACATATTTAATATTAATACTATATACTGTATAATATATACACATATATACTCTATATACATTTAGTAGTAAAAATATATATGTAATAATGGGCCACTTAAAATGTCTAAACAATTACAAAACTTAGTATTCTTAATATTCATTTTTACATTACTTTATTTGTCCTCACTGTGTTCTATTGTGCATGTTTTATAGGTTATTGAAGACCTAATCCTTGCTTTGTCCTATGTATTGTAAATGCAATAGTTATTTGGATAATTTGTATATACTTGTTCTTCTGATGCTACATAGTTGCTTGTTAAAATTATACATTTAATGTTTGCTTGAGCCATTAAGTTTTGTGAATGCTATCTTGTTGAAAGTCATTATTATAATAAGTGGATATTATCCTATCATTTCCATCCCTGAGTGGAGGATATCATTATGAGAATATTTCCAATGGATGATCTAAAGAAAAAGTTTGATTATTTTTGTGTGAAGCAAATGCAAAGGGATTTGCATTCCCAAGTGATAGATATCACTGATGTATAAAATTGTGTCTTGCTTTCACTGTACTTGGGATATTATATTGATCTCAAAAGAAAAGCAATTTTTAAAAGTAGGGCAAAAAATATAGCTACATTAATAAATAAGTGCTGTGATTAGTAGACCATTCAAAGAGCAATGACTTTATTTCTAATGCTAGGAGATAAGGAAGGCAAAAAATATATACTGATGATTTCAATAATATTGCATTCAAAAGACTAAAAGAGCTTGGAAATGAAATCTAACATGATTCTATACATGTTATCAACATACATTATACATTTATTTTTAGTTCAAAAGTAATGTTAATGCTTTTTGATTTGGAAATCATGAGTTCACATGGGTATTTATGTACTACATTTCACAATATAGTTAGATGTTTAAGTTGTTGGAAGTCAGTTAGTAGTGTCCTCTTAAACAGATAATTCAAGTTTAACTGAATTCACATTTTGAACTTCACTTTTATTAGATATCCTCACAAATGTTTGGTTGAAAAGTTCTATGGACAAACACTGTGCCTGAGTGGGTCAAAAACACAGTGTGACATCTACCACATGTTGGAGCTTTAGTGGTAGGTGAAGAAACAATAAACTATGAGATCAAATATTTCTCAGAGATTAATCATAGGGACGATATCTCTGCAAAATTTCAATGGGTATTCACTTACATGCACACTCACGAACAGTTTTATGGTAAAGTGCATTGGAAAACTCTTGGTTAAACAAAAGTAAATGAGTTTCTTCACTATAAGAGTTCTCAGAGACTGTGTAATAAATTCAATAATAAGTTAAATGGTCTGAATCCAAGATATGCATACAATAGGAAAGGCGTTTCAAAACGAAATGACCATAGAAACCATTTTTTCATGAAATATCACATAGGAGTATCATTCTCTGGAAATCTTATAGAAATAACATAATGATTTATTTTTATTGTTACTAAATCCGACTGGCACTTTGAAACTACATCTTACTTAAACACTCATTAGCATTAATCCTTTTTGAGCACTTCAATATTGGCTTCTAAGATACTGTGTCTTCCTTCTTATCTGTATTCTTCCATTCACAGGAGAAAACGAATATGAATATTTTCTAGACAATCTACCAAAAAGTGAATTCATTATGATGGCTTCCCACATTTTCTACACTTCAACCTCATAATATGAGGCAAATCTCTCTTTTCCCCCCTACAAAATGAAGGAAAATGAGCTTTTATTTAAGTCTGTTGTCTAACAGAATATGAGAAAAGACACTTTATTGAGAGGTGAAGTCTCAACAAAGGTGAGGATTAAAAAGGTCCCACTCATGCTCCTGGTAAAACCACTTCTTCTCAATTTTACACGACTCACAACAGCAATGAAGGTGAAGAATCTGAAAATTCCCCATGAATGGTGAGACCACTACTTTTGATCTTCAACCTTCTCTTTTCTAGAACTATAAACTTTCTAAATGATCTTTCTATAGAAGACCATAATTTCAACTGATTATTGTATCCCCTTAGGAAACCAACAAAATTGATTCAAACATTTTCTGTACCCTTGTTTATGTCAACATTCTAAGCCACTTACTTCTTCTTTAACTACCTGGATTCTTAAAGACTCAGGGCTTTGTTCATGCGCTGAAGGGACTCATTCTCCCACAACGTATACTCTTACAGTGTGACCACTGATTGTAAAAAAATCTTCTATACCCTCCATGTCTCTCGATATTTCTTTCACTTTTTATTCTCACTGAAATCTGGATATCACCTAGGGACATTGCTTCCCAGGCAGTGCTCTCACACCCCCAGCAGCAACGGTTCTAGAGTTAGGATGGGTTTCTATCCTTCCTCAAAACAAACAAATAAACAACAATCTGCTTTAATTGTAACAAGACAATGTTTTCCTAATGGTTGCAAAAACCTACCAAAAGGATCATTGCAATCTTATCACCTTGCTTATTACCTTTTTCCCACCAATTTGAATATTAGTAGTAGTAATGTCATTGTCTAAGATATAGGGAATCTATGCTACACATTACAATGTGAGTTTCATACTCATCTCACCTCCAGTAATTTTGTTCTATACTTCACCTCAATCACATAATCACATAATTATTCCTTCCAGACATTGTCATTACTAATATCTGGACAACTTCTAAAATTTTAATTATAACACCCCTGTTTATGTCCCATATTTTCATATGAAAATATTAACTCTTCAAGAAGCACAACTCCCCAAATTCTTTAATTCTACCATTATCTCCATCTACTGAAACCACCAATAATTTACTGTTTGCCTCCCTACTTTGGTGTTTATTCCCCTTCTTACCAAGATTAGATTCCTTTGGGCTGTCATTAAAGCCATCTCTTTGTATCCAACTTCAATTTCCTTACCTCTTTTCTCACTCTCATTGGCTAGACTAGCTAAGCCATAATGTTGGTTAAATCCTATTATCTTCTTATGCTCAACTTGCACTGGGAAAGCTAAGTAGGACTTTAAATAGACAAACAATCCAATTTCTTCCTCTTTAAATATGAACACAAAGCTCAAGAGAGTCCTTAGAACACATTCAATTCCACTCCATTTCCCTAAAAAGTATATTTTTCTTGTCTTCTTTTTTTTTCCCCCTAACACTTCTCCCCCCAACCAATTTCTCTCAACAGTTCTCAGAATTGCATCTTCTTTCAGGTTACAGAAAAAATTAAATACAGTGGATTGACTTCCTGAATATCTTTCCTCTCTTGACGACCACCTAATTTGATTCCACTGAAATCATTCCTGTCAGCGTCATCAATGACCTTCACATTGAGTTGTTCATTGGTCAATTCTCACTATTTATTTTATTGCTTTTATCACAATTTATCTCATCTTTTATAGATGAGATATTAGACATTTTATCTTTCAAAACCATATTGATAACTCTTTCTCAAAACGTTTTTTTCCACTGAGGTCCTGTGACACACATATTTTTGTGTGTGTGTGTGTGTGTATTTACCTCACTGGCTATTCCTTCTCTGATATTTTTGCTGAATAATCATTCCTTCTTTCCTACCTCTTAAAGTTGCAACATCTGACTTTCACTTGAACATTGTTTTCTCTTACTCTTCTATAGTCACAAATGTATTGCATGACTTAAGATACCATTTATAAAATGATGTCACACAAAAATTTATTGTTCCAGTATCACTTTTCCCCTGAAATCCACACTTCCATATCCAACTGACTTACTGATATTTCTGTCCAGATCTTCCTAGGAACCCCAAACATAAAATGCCCTAAACTAAACATTTGATTACCCAAACCCACTCCTTTTGCAGTGTACCACTTCTTGGTACACAGTATAACCATCCACCCTGTGATTCAAGCCAAAACCCTTGGAGTTGTACTTCACTTCTCTTTTATATACATACCCGATATCCATTGTTAGACAATACTTTAGTTTTACCTTCAAAACATATCCTAAATATAACCACTTCTCATCCCCACTGTCTGTATTATATTTGTCTAATTTCCATTATCTCTTGCCTTTATTTCTACAATGAAGACTTAACTTGTCTCCATGCTTCTGTTCTTGCTTTCGTCTTTATATTTGTTACACATTCTTTCACAACATGAGTCAGATTATGTTTCTTCCCAACTCAAATTCCTCCAATGATTTCCTCCTTGGTGACTGTATAGTGTGAATAGTAAGTACATGTTACTGGACAGACCAGACACAACATAATTTAGCCAAGTCAAATAAGATTTTCTTACTTAAACCACACACTGAAAAAAGTCAATAGGATCATAATTCAGAGTAGAGAGATCAGGACAATAGTACAAGAAGTCTAACTGTGAGCCTGAGAGTTATAGAAGTCCTTACCAAGTTGAAATTAAAAACATTAGTGAGATTTAGTGTCATATCATACCTCCTGGAAGTTCATCTCCTATCAGACCATATCTACATGAAGTTGGAGCAGTCTATCATATAATCTTGTAGGGTACTTATCTGTATTCATTCATCTGGGCCAGAGTCACCATTTTAATCTTGGAGATACAAAAATGTATGTGTTAGGAGACAGTATATAATTCTCAGGTATAAACAAAATTGTCACTTCTCATCTTCAGACTTTTTACCTAACAGCCTAGTCTATCTTCTTTTAATTAAGGGCTAATGAATTGAACTTGGTTGTTTTCCTAACCTGTCTGCAACCATACTCTAGGATTCATACAGCACTTGCCTTCACATTTAAGATAGAATCTAAATTCCTTCCCAATACCCATACAATACAACAATATTTACCCCTGGCTACCTCTTCAAACACATTTATCACCATCCTCAGTATGCACCAGACACCATAGCTTTCTTTCTGACCTTCAAACACACTGTGAACTCCCTAGTTTCAGGGCTTTGTGCATATTATGCCCTCTGCTATAATAATGCTTTTTACCCAGAACCTACCTTGCTTGCTCCTAACTCCATTGAGTTTTGGCTCAGTATTAGTTCCTCAGAGGGGCCTTCTCTTAGTACCTAATCGGAAAGGTCACCATACTTCATACTACATTACATTATGCTGCTTTAATTCTTTTATTCATAGCACTTACTAGTCTCTCAGGTTTTTTTTTTGTAGAGTGTTTTTGTTGAATAAATAAAAAATTGCTTTGTGTAATTAAGTGTGCGTGTGTGTTTACCTGAAATGCCAAAATATGAAACATTTAATAAATTGTTATTAAGCTTTTAGCTTAATTGGGAAAACTCAGGTTTTCTGTTGTTTCACTTCACGAACTTACCACAATTAAGTGTCGCTTTAATTAAAATGCAATTTTAATGTATGTGACCAAAGTTGTTTACCCTGCCAGCTTATTCTGATATGCTAATTTCAAATTAATTCATATAAAATGGAAATCATCATTACATTTAATGAAATTAAAAGGTTATTTGGCTTGAAAAGCTCAAAATAAATGAAAACATTCCTAAGTACTAAGAGAATAAAGACTCTTAAGAAGGACATGTATGTTTTTTTGTGATATCTGTATTTTCAACTGAAGTGCAATTCTTCCTCTATCTCACCTTTAGGGAATCAAAAATGAGAACTCAACAGGGAGGAAAAGTGTGATAGTGTAGGTTGCTTGCTCTTGAAAACTTATTAAATTCTGAGAGAAAACAAGATTCAAAATAATTGAAAATGCTCATTTTCAATTTGTCTTGTTTCCACTAGTAGAAGTTACTGTTGACAGAGTAAAATGTGAAATTAACAAATAATATGATATACTTCTAAAATGTACTTTTTACCTATAAATCACTAAGTATTTATATTGGTAGTGTTCTCTCTCTCTCTCCTCTTTCTCCTTTCTCCTCTACAAACACACACACACACACACACACACACAGATGTTAAACAATACAATGTATATACAAAAACACAGTTTTCTAAATATCCAAAAATGTCCCATGGATAGAATTAGTAATAAATTCTATGATCAAGGGGCATACTTTTTGAAAGCCTTTGCTCCAAGCAACAAGATTATGTGTTGGACTGATGAGCCTGCTGTGCTGACCTCAATGAATGACTAGTCCCATGTATTTGATGGTATTACAGATTGCTGGTGTGTTTATCACCAAATGAGGATAATCTTTCCTTTGATTTTTTTTTTAATTTGGTTTCTTCTCCCTGGGAATAACTATGTGCGTCTACTGCTCTTCTCTTCCTAACTGAAACACTGATAATTCTCAGGGAAGAATAATTTTACCCTGTCTGTGAGATTGCCTTCACTTTATCTAATTGGTTAAGACTATCCGTAGTTCATTAAACAAGTACTGTAACTAGACACTTTACACTTAAAACTCCTCTAAAACCCCTTTTATAAATCTTTATCCTGCTATAATTCCACTAGATTGGCTTTCCTGCCCTAGTGTAGGTAATGGATACACAAAATAAAACCATTTATTTTTTTAAAGCACCATGTTATTTGGATAGTGACACATTGATTTTGTGCTCTCTGTTTAAATATAGTTGTTAAATAAAGTTATTTCCAGATAGAGTGTTGTTCCTTTCTCACTGTGAAAGTGTCTGCTACAATATGGAAAAAAATTGTGAAGTACAAAAATTATATTCATTAATATACTTTAAAGAAATTATAGAACAAATTAAATTAGGAATACAAATACTAGGCATGATACTTAAAAGCCATGTATATTAGTATTTCATTTTATTAAAATACCATCATAGCCTCTAAAATGAGATTGTTTATAGGGAATATGTAAGCTATCTGGTGAAAATTTGTTTTATTTAATACAAAAACCTGTTGTAGTAGCATTAGCTTTCTTTATCTTATTCAATTATTTACATGATTTCTTAGTGCATGCTTCCTGAATGCAAACAAAAGAACATGATTGCTTTAGTTTCAAGATTCAGGGAGACGTTAGTGTCACTTGAAGGTGTCTCAGGTCCCACAGGCATGACTTGCCTCTCAACATTAGCCCAAAGATTGGATCAATTATTCCTAGGTCTTCCCCTGACTTATAAAAATACAGAAAACCAATTTTGTAATTGAGCGAAAGAAACTCATAAAAGATTGCTGTAAAAAAAAAAAGAAAAACCTTTATGCTAATAAATTCCTTAAAGATGTATTTCTTTTATTCTATATTTTCTTTTGAGAGATGAATATTAGACCTTTTTATTTCATCCTCCATGTATCTTGAGTTCTTTATTTTTAACCTTTTAACCACTCTGTTGCATTCTGGGTAATTTCTTTATGCAGTTCTCCATTTTATCAACTCTCTACTTTTATTACTGTCTTAAATGCTATTTGACATGTCTATCACATACCTTAATAAACAAAACCATCTGTTAACCCATTTTTAAATACATTCTAGCTTTCTCCTCATTCCCTGCTGAGTAAAGCACTATCTTTAAAAGTTTTACGATACATATAAATATAAGGAAAACCATATATTGCTGGGTTATTTACTAATATTTTGTTTAGTGTTTCTATATCTATATAGAAAACAAGATAGGCCTGTAAATGTTCTTCTTCATGCTATCTTTGCATGGATTCTGTAACAGGGATGGAAAGCTCTCATTTGGAATATTGGAACATCTGTCTTGAGAATGAATACTTTTACAAGTATATGATTACTTGAATTTTCACCAAGTGAACAAATCCAAATAGCAACCACTAAGGAAATAGAATATTATCAGTATTTGGAACTGGCTCATGCACCATTGTTATATTTCACTTCCCCTCTTCCTCAAGGATAACCACTATTCTGACCTAAAACAGCTTAGATTAGTTGTGGCTGGATATTTGTTTGTTGTTTTGTTTTGTTTTGTTTTGTTACACTTCATATGAATTAACTGTGTAGTATCTGGTATTTTTAAACTCAACATTAGGTTTGTGATATTTATTCCTGTAGTATTTAACAATAGTTTCTTTTCATAGTTCCGTAAAAGATGTACTGCATGAATATGCCACAACTGTATTCTACCGGAGATGAAACTTGAATTGTTCCCTTTTATGAATAACGCTGCTGTAAATAACCTTGCACATACCGTTTCTGTGCACATATTTTTTGGATATATATAGTGAAGTAATTGCTGAATCATAGATTCTGTCAGTCAATTTTCCAAAGTGGTTAAACCAATTTAAAATCCAATGGACAGATTTAAAATACTAATTCACTGCATTTAATACTAAGTGTTTTACTCATGCTTTCCATTTCTAATTTTCTTTGTTTAAGTAAACAATAGTTTTTGGAGGCTGCTATTTTGTCTAAATTTTTAAACTGATGGCATAAAGACTTTCTTCATTTTATACTTATTTTTTCATTCTTCCCTTTTCTCCTTAATCTGTTTTTCCTGAGGTCTGCTTATTTTATTAGTATGTTCATATAATCAGCATTTGGTTTTGTTGACTCCATTTTAATTTTATTTTCTATTTTATTGATATTTGCTCACATATTTTTATTGTTTTTTCTCATGAACTTTCTTTGCTTTAATTCCATTGTTTGTTTGGGGGTTTTTTGTTAGATACTTTTTATCAGCTTTATTAAGGTACAATTGACTCACAATAAATTGCATGTGTTAGAAGTATACAATTTGACACTTTAAAAATAAGAAACTTTTTGTTTTAGAATAGATTTAGATTTGTAGAAAAGCTGCAAATACGGTACAGAGAATTCCCATATTCCAGAGGAAACTTCACATCCAGTTCTCTCTATTATTTATACCTTACACTAGTATGGTGCATTTTTCACAATTAATAAACCACTATTGATACATTATTAATATTTAAAGTCCATACTTTATTCAGATTTCCCTAGGTTTTACCTAATGACCTTTTTCTATTCCAGGATTTTAACCAAGACACCACAATGAATTTATTTACCACGTCTCCTTCGGCTTCTCTTATCTGTGATAGTTCCCTACTGTCCCTACATTTCCCCTTTTTTGCTTTTGATGCCCTTGAGAATTTTGAGGCATGCTGGCCAGGTATTTTATAGAAAGTCCCCCAATTGTGGTTTGTCTGCTGTTTTTATCATGATTAGGCTGCGTTTATATATTCTGGGGAGGAAGACCACAGAGGTAAACTGCCATATTCATCACATCATGTAAGGTACACAGTACCCACATGGCTTAACCAGAGTCCTGTTAACGTTGATCACCTGGATGAGGCAGTTTGTCAGGTTTCTCCACTGTAGAGTTACTCTTTTCCCCTCTATTTTCATACTGTACTAATGGGAAGGAAATCACTATACACAGACTGTACTTTAAGGTGCAGGAATTCATATTCCACTTCTTTTTAACATTCTGTTTATTTTAGCTTTGGCTGATAGAAGCTCTTTCATTTGATGCTTGTGTCCTTTTGACTGACCCCATCATTGTGTGTGTGCCTGTGTGTGTGTGTGTGTGTGTATCTTGAGAACTTCCTTACTCTCAGGCGCTAGAGTATGCTCTATGCATAACCATCTTTTATATATCTCACCCTAATTATAGAATAAAGAATTTCCTCATGAACCCCTGGGTTCTATTTTTTTTTTTTTTTTTTTTTTTTTAGAGGCAAGATCGTGCTATGTTGCTCAGGGTGGAGTGGTTCAGTGGCAGCTGTGACACAATCACAGCTCACCTCAACCTTGAACTCCTAGGCTTAAACAATTCTCCCACCTCAGTTTCCCCAGTCGCTGAAGCTATGGATGTGCGCTACCACATTTGACTCCTGGGTTCTTTTTAATTAAAGAACGGTATTAGAAACCAAGGTCTGTGCACCAGGAGTTCTCATTGCTACTGGGATGTCGCTGCTTTTAGGTCTTCTCAACTATAAGACCAGGGGAATATATTTGTATATAATACCTCATATACACATAAGTATCTACAAATATTTCCATACACACTCTCATATGTAGGTGTGTGTGTAAAGCTAAACTTGAGTTCATACTGATATCTCCAAATCTAATCCATTGCCACATGGATAATTTAGCTCTCTTTCTGTTTATAAAATACCACTCTAACAGTGAAAAACCCAGCTCTCACCATGTGCCATGTATTTACTTAATTCCAATATACTTGTATAGGGGTTTCATAATTGAGATCAGTACCTTGATAGGAGAAGTTTTATCTATTAGAGGACAGTGTTTATGTGCAATGCACTTTGCCTTTAGTTTTATTCAACTCACTCACTTCCAAAGTTATTTAGGTTAACATCTTCACCTAACCCCTTCAGTTAGGCGAACTCCTTCAGTGGTTGTTTAATACAATTATGTTAGAGTCAGATTAATTTGTCACACTTTGCATTTTATCCTGGCATCCCTGAGCATCTTAAAGTATTTTAATGTACATAAATTAAGGTTCAACTTGCTACACACTTATATGGGTTTTGTAAAATTCATAAGGTCATATTCACTATTAAGGTATCATACAGAATAGTTTCATTGCCCTAAACTATGCTTGGTGTCTTACTTATTCAACTTTCTCCTCACTCAAACCTCTGGCAACCAATGATTTTTTTGCTGTATTTATAATTTTGCCTTTTCCAAAATGTCATGTCAATAATACGTTTGCTGGATAGAGAATTCTATTTTGATTTTTTTTCTTTCAGGATTTTAAAGATGTCCATTCACTGTCTACTTTCTAATTTTTTCTTATGGTAAATCTGCTGACATTCTTTTTCTTACCTACAAACATGTCTTATTAAAGCTGCATTTAAGATTTTTCCTTCTATCACCAGTTATTTATCTCTTTGTAATGTTCCTTTCATTTTCTGTGCTTGGGAGTTTTAAGATTCTTGCATCCATGTCTAATAGTTTTCATCTATTTTGAAAAATTTAAGACTATTGTTTCTATAATTTCTTTTTCTGTTTTACTCTTTCTCCCTTCTCCTCTGGAATTCAAACCATACACATATTAGAATGATGAAATTGTCCATATTCACTGCTGTGCTTTTAACTTTTAAAAATAATTTTATTAATATTTTCCCTGTCTTTTATTTTGGATACTTTCTATTGCTATGTCCTCAAATGAACTATTTGTCTTTTTCTGCAATATCAAATCTGCCATTTACTCTATCTAGTATATTTTTCATTTCAGACATTTTAGTTTTTTCTTAGAAGTTTGATTTTGATTTTTTAAAAATAATTCCATATCTCTACTTAACTTCTTGAATATATGGGATACATTCATAATGACTGTTTTAATGTTTATTTTGAAAACTTTAATAGCTGTGTGAGTTTTAGGTTGGTTTCTATTATCTTGCTTTTCATTTTATTACACATTGTGATTTCCTGCTTCTTTGCCTTACTGTTAATATTTCATTAGATGCCAGACATTGTGCATTTTAACTGTTGTGTGCAGTGTATTTTTTATTCCTGGACATTTTCTTGTGCTTTGTTTTAGGACACAATTAAGCTATGTAAAAATGGTTTGACCCATTTTGGTCTTGGTTAAGATTACTCTTGTGGGACCAGAGTGATGTTTACTCTAGGCCCAATATTCTCCCACTGCTGAAAGGCATTTTGAATCCTCTACCCAATGCTTCTGGTTGTTTTTAACATGGCTAGTGAGAACCAACACTATTCCTGTCCCTGTGTAAGTGGTAGGTATTGTTACCACTAAGCCTTTCATGTAGTTCTTTTCCTCATCTCAGATGGTTTCCTGATCACACATATGTATTGAATAGTACTATATTGAATAATTAAGGAAGACACTCTGCAATGTTTGGAATTTTGTCTCTGTGCAGCTTTCTCTTCTTTGGAACTTTTTCCTAGTAACTGAAGACACATTTTCTTTCTGGACATTCCATTCTGTTTTCAAAACGTAGACTGTCTTATCCTCCATGGCTTTTCATACTTGCATTGCAATGTGGACATTCTATTAAGGTAGTCAGCTGGGGAAATTATAGGCATACTTCAATTCTTTCTTATCTTTCATAGACTACCATCTTTTTGTCTAATGAATAGTGTCTTGAAAATATTGTCTCATATAATTTTTAAGTATTTTTTTCATGATTTGAAGTGAAAGTATAATTCCAGTCCCTCTTACTCCATCTTGGCTAGAAACAAAAATCTCCACCAGCTTCTTCACTGGATACTTAACTTTCAACTTTAACTTATCTATTCTCCTTAAATGTTTAGCACTTATCAGTAAACAAAAACAGGTTGGCATTTACAGGTAAAATTTCCCCCATAAGAATTGTTACATGAATATTGTAAATTTTTACATTATCTATTCCTATTAGTTAAGCTGTTAATTGAAATAATGAGTAAGAAAGGAATACTTTTATTCCAAGTTTTAGCCTTTTTTTTTTTTTCAAAATGTGACTATATCTAAGAACTCCTATAAGATTTGGCTTGTGATCATCAGTGGATGAGAAGCTCACCGAAACTCAGAAAAAATAAAACATCTCAGCAAGGGAAAGTAGATTTCATTATAAGTGATAAAAAGAGCTTTCTATGATCTGAGTGTTTGTGTACACACAAAATTTATATGTTGAAATCCTAACTCCAAAGGTGATGGTATTAGGAGGAGGCAGTTTTTGAGAATAATTAGGTCATGAGGACAGAGCCCTTGAGAGCAGGATTAGTGACTTTGTAAAACAGGTACTGGGGAGCTCTCTGGCCATATAAGAACACAGCAAGAAGGTGCTATCTATGAGAAAACATGTCCTCACCAGATACTGAATCTGCTAGCACCTTGAGTTTGGACTTTCCACCCTCTCGAATTGGATAAATTTCTGTTGTTTAGAAGCTAATTGGCCTATGGTATTTTTTATAGCAGTACAAATGACCTAAGACAAAGGTATTTGAAGGAAACATTTATATTATACACTTGAAATGGAATTATATACACATTTTGAAAGAGGTAAAATATGCAATTGAATAAAAGGCACTCATAATCAAGAGGACTATGAAATTGAAGATAAGTGAAAGGAACAAATGCTTTTTCAAAAGAATATCATGTAAACAATTTGTTAGAGTGTTATGAAATTCTGTTCTCCCAGGACGAACTGAATTTGCAATTGAGAGAAAGAGAGAGAGACGATTTAGTGCTTACAGATTCTCGGGGAAAGAAATTCCAAAGAATAAATTTCAGGAGGAAATTAAATATCCCAGTGGTAAAGTATCATTTATAAGAAAAAATGGTTATCAGAGAATTGGTAAACATTTGGGTAAATCTACACACTAATATAAAACAATAAAAATCATATTTACATTTCATTGTTCAAACCAATATAGAGTGAAAATATTGGAAAATAAGAATGTCTGAGTTAGGAATAGTCATTGGAGTCAAAGCATTTTAAAATCCTTGAATTGTTAAGAAGTATTTAAGGTTATTGAGTAAAGTTGCTGGTTAATGTTAGTTGCGTTATAAATATGTATAGCAAAATTTTTCCCTCTAAATTATCTTTTATTTAAATAATTTTGCACTTTGGAATAATTTTAGATTTAAAGAAAAGTTGCAAATTTTCTAATACAAGTTCTTATGTCTGGGCTTCCTCTTACATAATCTTTTTTTCATTTTTAGAGACAGGGTCTCACTCTGTCACTCCGGCTGAAGTACAGTGTCACCATCATAGCTCCCTATAACTCACTGTAACCTCGAACTCCTGGAGTCAAGCAATCCTCCCACCTCAGCCTCATAGAATATTCAATATTTCATATAAGTATTCATATAATAGTTCCTAGAAGTAGAATCATACACTAGGTATCCTTTTATATCTGAGTTATTTCATATGGTATAATGTCTTATAGGTTAATCCATACTGTAGATTGTGTCAGAATTTTCTTCATTTTTAAGGCTGAAAAATATTCTATTCTATGTACATATTACATTTTTTATCAATTCATATATGGATGCATATTTGGGCTGCTTCACCTTTTTATTATTGTTACTCCTGCTATAAACACAAGTGAACAAATTTCTGTTTGAATCTTAATAATAATTCTTCTAATCCATGAACAATGGATGTCTTTCTGTTTATTTCTATCTTTTTCAATTTCCTTTATGGACATTTTATAGTTTCCAATGTATAAGTCTCTCACTCCCTTGGTTAATTTTATTCCTAAGTAGCGTTTTCTTTCTGATGATATTTTAGATGAAATTGTTTTCTTAATTTCCTTTTCAGATTTTTCATTCTTAGTGTATAGAAATGCAACTTTGCATATTGATTCATATTCTATAACTTTGCTGAATTTGTTTATTAGTTCTGTTTGTTTTAATGTGAAATCTTTTCCACATATAAGAGCATGTTATCTGAATTTTATTTTATTTTTTCTTAAATAATTGTTCTGGCTGGAACTTTCAACTCTATGTTGAATAGAAGTGAAAGTGAGCTTCTTTGTCTTTTCTTGATCTTAAAAAGAAAACCTTCAGTCTTTCACTATTGAATATGATATTAGCTGTGGATTTTTTATATACGGCCTTTACTATGATGAGATATTTGTATTCTTAGTTTATTTCTGTTATGAAAGTATGATTTTATCAAATGCTGTTTCTGAAAATCATTATGTGAGGTTTACTTCCTTCATTTTGTTAATGTGATGTTTTATATTGATTGATTTTTGTATATTGAACCATCCTTGCTTTCTAGGAATAATTCTACTTGGTCATGATGTATAATCCATTTAGTATGCTGTTGAATTTTCTTTCCTAGTATTTTATTATGGATGTCTACACTAATGTTTATAAAGGATATTTGTAGTTTGTGTGTGTGTGTGTGTGTAGTGTCTTCGTCTGGCTTTGGTATCAGAGTAATGCTTGCCTCATAAAATAAGTTAGGAAATGTCCCCTGAACTTCAATATTTTGGAGGAATTTCAAAAGGATTGGTATTAATTTGTCTTTAAATATCTGGTGAAATTTACTGGTAAAGTCATCTGCATCTGGAGTTTTCTTTGTGGGAGGTTTTTGGTTATTGATTTAATCTCCTTACTAGTTGTCAGTCCATTCATTATTTCTATTTCATCACAATTAATTCTTACCAAGTTTTGTGATTCTAGGAATTTTTCCATTTCATTTAGATTATCCAATTTGTTGCCATCCTATTTATTTTTAAATGTACATTTTTTCATATTATACAAATAATTGTTATAATGATATTTAACAAATAACTATTTTCAAGAAGTTTGGTATATATACAAATCCAGGTTTATCATTATTTCAATGTATATTGTTTCCCAAGATGGAAAGTGTATTTTACAAAACCAGTGGAAATCATACTTTTCTGCTTAATCAGGGGAGCACAAGCTTTTTGATAAGCATAAGTCACTATAAATTTAGCACATGATATGGTACCTTTTAAACATCAGGTTTTCCATAAATAATTGAGGAAGGACTGAGACCAAAAAGGGAAGAAAGGAACTTAAATGATTTCTTTGACACACAGTTACACTCTAAAAGAAGTTATAAAAACCACAAACACGGTTCATGTTATTAACATCTGATTTTTTTTTTTTACTAATAATGTTATCTTCTCCTTTAGGATTCCACAGAGCTCACAGCATTTTAACAATGAAAATACAGGTAGTATGTTTTGCAACTCTTCAATCCATACAACTAGTTTGACTTTGAATTCCAGCCTTTCGCCCTCCTTGCATTTTTTTCTTTCAGTTTCATGCTTAATTTATCACTTTAATGTATCAATAAAAATTTCAACATAAAGTGCTGACAGTTCAGCAGCTTGGTCTATAAGAGTCCTTCTATGACTGTTAGCATGGAGTTGGAATGAGGGGAATACTTATTTGGAGATTTGAGAAAGCAAGTCAATCATTTCTTCTACAGTCTCTCTTTACCAATCATACGAATTTTTTCAAATAAAATTTTAAAAAGCCTCTCTCAGAATCCAAATCATTCAAATGTTTCCTAAGTAAATGATATTTAAAGGCACAAAACTTTATTTACTATAACTGACTTGGAAAGGGATGCAATGGAAAGTGGATTCATAAAACTCTTTAGGTTACCTATACTGTTTGAACATTTTTCCTCTAATTTCACAAACTGAAGTTTTATAGATGTATTATTGCTTAGTTTAAATTCAAATTAACTAAAGTTAACTAAAATTTGAAAATTAGTTTCTTAGTGCAGGCTAGGCGCAGTGGCTCATGCCTGTAATCCTAGCGCTCCAGGAGGCCGAGGTGGGAGGATTGCTTGAGCTCAGGGTTCAAAACCAGCCTGAGCAAGAGTGAGACACTGTCTCTATCAAAAAGAAAAAAACCAACTGGTCATTGTGGCCATGCCTGTAGGACCACCTACTCAGGATGTTGAGGTAGGAGAATCGCTTGAACTCAGGAGTAGGAGGTTGCAGTGAGCTATGAAGACGCCACTGTACTCTATCTAGGGCGACAGAATGAAACTCTGCCTCAACTCAAAAAACAAAGAATTTGAACACCACTCCAAATTTGCTTTAAAAAATTTTTTTAAAAATTAAAGAAAGACTATAAAAAAAGAAAAAAGGTGTCTTGGTCCAACTAGCCATATTTTAAATGTTTAATTGCTGCACTTGGCTTGTTGTGAACAGTACAGATATAGAATATTTCCCTTTTCTCATAAATTTCCGCTGGGCAATATTATTTTAGATCTTAATAACTCATGTTTAGACTAATCAGACAAACTTTTTTTTTCCACTCACAGTATCTCCGTTAGGCTTTTCCTCAAGATCCTATTGGCCATGTAGGAACTGTAGTCTGCATGTTAAATAAACCTCCTCTTAAAGTATATTTCAGTCTTTTTATACCTTCTTATGCTTTCTTTTTCCAGCAACTCAGAAGATTGGACTATAGCATCTTTACTTCTATCTCCACTGCCTTCTAGGCAAGGCATATTTATAGTTATGAATTCAGAATGAGGAATACAGTAAGGCCCTTTGCTATTCTGTAATTTTGAAGGGAAAAATTAAGCTGAATAGAATGTATGTGCTAACATAAAAAAGGAACTATTGATATACATTTCTTTACCATTGCCTCTCAACTTGTTTTTTTAAGACTGCTCATGACAGAGGTCTAAAAGCTTTGATTCTGTAGCTGCAGCCCTGTTTTATTGATAAAAAATAAGCCTTAATATTTTTTCCTTTGCTTTATCTCTTTTTACATGGGCAGCTGATAAATTCCAGAATTCCTACACGATGTCCTAATGGAATAGCAGGTTGAGCTGCCAGCAGTGTCAGTATTACAAGATAAAAACATAATGCCATGAATCTATATATCAAATGTTGTGTTGCAAATGAAACACTATCTACTTCATGTAAAATCAGCTTCTCAGCCCTATCTTTGAAAGCTTTTTTCTTTAATTCAGCAATGTTGACAAATGGCTTAGGGAACCCACTTCTTCCCCCTTGAGTTTACATGAACGAATTCTTTCAGCATTGTTTTATGAGAGAGATATTGAGTCGTTGGTTATAAAGAGGAAAAATCTAATTAAACTTTAATAGTGTCACTGTGACTCATAGAAGATAGCCTTGTGTCTGACATATCCTGAATCCACAAGAATGAACTAAGGATTGGTAATTTCAAAGGTCAAGAGGATTACAAGGTCAGGGGCTCTGAATGCTTTCCGATCACTAAGAGAATTACTAAAGATTACAAATTTATTGTAGATTATTAAGCAATATCTAATGACTCTAAAAGTTGATTGTTTAAGGTGTCACTTACAGTCTTGTAGACATGCTAATGTTCTAGGAGAATTCTAATGCACCGTTCTTTAGAGAAATATACCACTAGGTCTGCCTAATTCAGTGTATTACACCGTGATTTGGATTTACAGCTTGTTTTTTTTTATCCCTTTAAATTCACAGAATAAAATGACAATAAAAATCCCTGCCTACAAAGTTAAGATAGCTTGCAAATGAAAGAGTTACAGTTCTGCTCCTCTAACCTTGCTCTATATTTCATAATATTTTTTTTTTCCCTAAACAGACTTTGACTTACAGATAAGGTTCATGACTTAACAATCGCCCGACTTGAAAAATATCCTTCACAAGAGAATGACAACAAAAGTAAAACCTGTCACTGAAAGTAATAAAAGGATTAGGGAAAAGAAGCATCCAGATGTGGCAGTGTGGGGCATTGGGGGAAAGGTTTACAAAGGAGGCTTTTGGTCGTTCCAATTTATTGTGAGGTTAGAAAGAGTTAAACAATAAACGCTAAACCTTACAAAATAAAAATGCTAAAGAGTAGCTCAATTTACCACAATAAGAATGAAAGCATAAGAACTGGATAAAGCAAGCACAGCAGTAAGTGTCAAAGTAAAAAGAAGATCGTGAGAATTTAAGGAAAATTAGGGCTAGTTATGCTAACGTCAGATAGGTGTTTCTCTTTGTTAACTCCTCACTGCGACCTTAAGCAACCTTAACGTTTGTACCCCCATAATATGCTGAAATTAAAAAAAGAAAAGAAAAAAAAAACAACTGAGATATCTAAATGCAATAAAAATATTAAATTTCAGCTAAATTATGTTATAGCCCTAATCTATTGGTGTTTTTTATAAATTGGTTCTTCTGGAACCTAAATACTCGTGTGAAAAATTTAGTCTTATCAAAACACAATAGTTCTTCAACTTTGGGGGTGAAAGTTGAAAAGTTGTATGACTAATTCATTATTACTTTTTGTTGTTTTCTTTTTAAGAGACAGAGTCTTACTCTGTCCCTAGGTTGGAATGCTCTGATTAACTTTTTTAAAATTTAGACTAAATCACTTCTGATACAATAAATCTCTCTATTCAAAGGCCTTTAAAGAATGAAAGCCTGACACTGAACTGACACTAGCACCCCCCAAAATAAAAAGAATTGTAAGATTTGAACACATGCACACACACAAAAAAATATCTCATTGAGTCATCTAAGTCTGTTGTTGTATTTCCATAGATCTTAACCTTTTTTAAGCTATGGATTACTTTCAGAGTGTGATGAAATCATATACTCTTCTTTCTGAAAATACTAACTAGGCTCACAAACATATATAAACTTCTAATTCCTATTCTATATTAATACTTTCTGCAGCATCTGTGGTTTGTCTTCTGGCCTTTGCTAGTCTCATTTTAGTGAGTAACATTTTATTATATATGTAGCAATCCTTTCTCTTGACAGACATCTATTTGCTGTAAGTAATTTATTACTCTGAGGATAAATATGCCTACATATAAACTAAACTCATCTCTCCAGGTTTGCAATCTTCAGCAACACAGATCAATTCGCTTCCACCTTATGGTCATTTTTGTATTAGAAAATAAAACTGTGCTCTATGTACTTGCTTCTCTATACCAAATTCTTCCCATATTTCAACCAGTTAAAATTACATTTCCTAGAAAAGAAAGATGTAGATATTTAAATCTACATTCATTACCTTTCAAATCCTAGATAAAATTAATATTTCTAATCTAGTTTGCTATTATGGTTCACTCTATACATTCTATTTCAGACAAATTGGCCTCTATATGCTGTAAACTTTCCTATACTTATAATTATGTCCCTACCCATGGTTAGAATTAGCATTCCTTCCCTATTCACTTCCCTCATTCACTTCAAGTTGTACCCATTATTCATAGTAATGATAATGCGTATTCAGTGTTATATGTGTGAAATATCTCAAGTTTTACATGTGTTATGTTATTTAGTCTTACAATACAATCTGTGGATAATATTATTACCAATTCCACAAACAGGGAGTGTGTTTAGGTATACAAAGTTATGAGTCTGAGATCAAACCCACACAATTTCACTACTGTACTAGCTTTCAACCCCCATTCATAGGCTACCTCATGAAATAAATTTTTCTCTTTTCACTCTCTTTCTTTGTGGACAATAATCAAGATCAGGAGATCTCAAACTAAGCTCAACCTAGAGAGTGCCATAGGAAGACTCATCCACAATTTTAACACAACATTGCTGTATGGAGTACTCATAGATTAATGTGGAAAAGTCAGCCAAGATTTTAGAACTTAGGGTTTTCTAATCATGTATCAGAAATAGGAGAACTAGGTATACAAAGGATTGAGAAGTAAGATTCAACAACTACAAAAGAATCATAATAAAACAAATGTGTAAAGAAGGGCTTCTCAAAAAAAAGTTTATAGATAACCATTTTATTTCTGGATCAGCATGCTCAAAAAGGAGCAAATAAAAATGAAAGGTAAGATTAGACAAAAAGTAAAACAAGTAAATTACCTGCTTTGTATTGTTGACTGGCATCTATTAATAGGTTGGGCATTAATTAAAAGCATTTCTAGTAAATTATAATTCTGTGATATTGAAAAGAACAGTCCTATATATATGATGAATACTTAGTATGCATGTGTATAATTAGGAAAAGAATGAACATGTGAAGTGGATTCAACATAGGCTAGGGACACTTGGATGATCCTATAAAAGCAAACCATAACTATTATTTTTATTAATTCTTTGTTATTAATGTTTCCTTTGAGCATGAACATATAGATTTCCTGCCTTCAGGAAAGCATAGTTCATACAAAATAGTTAATTTAAATTATAATGAGAAAAAAGAAAATCATGAATCTTCTTTAAAATTTCTAAACTGAAAAGAACTTTGTGTAGGCTTCCTACTTTACAATATGCGTTTTGAAAAATAGATGAACTGTAAAGATATCAGCAAAAAATGATGGGATAGGGATCTCTACCAGCCCATCTTTCCATATAAACATTAAGAATATGAAGAAAATAGTCAAAATCACCTTTGTCATAACTCTGGAAAATAGTTAATGGTTTACAGCAACTAAACAAACTCTGAGTCAATAAAGAAGATAAACCTTACCCACATAGTATTTAATACTATGAAACAAATATAGCTAATAATTAATTGTAACTTAATGAAAACAAGAATAATTTCTTTTAATTTGTCAACCCACTTCTGATTGAGGTTTGTTTCTTATTGTTAGTTCTTGCAGAAAGAAAAGAATCTTTCATAATTTTTGGCCAAACTCTCTTATAAACAAGTCATGATACAGTCAGTTTGCTCAGGTAGAAGATATGGGAAATGTAGTATCTAATACTAAGTAGATGGAAAATTTAAAGCCTCAATGACAAGAGAAAGTTTAAGTTCATCTGATTCAACCAATATTCCAAGCTACATGAATCCCAAGCTCTCCACTTCATTGAAATATGAAGGAAGAAAAAAGTTGTTTTTAAGTTATTATCGCATATCCTGTATAGATCAATGGGTGATAAAGTCACAGGGAAGAACTTGCTTCATAATTTCTTAAAATGCAAATTAGAGAGTAGTTTATTTATTAAAACTATTGCCAATATGACATAAATTAGGATTCTCTTATTCCCATGAACTTCATTTTTATTCCATCCATGTCAATATTATTTGTGATTATTATTCTGAACTAATGTTTTTTAAAACAAGTTCCAAATACACTTTAATTTCCTTCTTTTTGTTCTTGAAACTCAGGTACATATAATTGAATTAAAAATATTTCTTGGTTAGTGATGTACTACGCTTTTATAATACTTATTTGTATTTTTTCTTTGTTTATAATGAAAGTCATGAACTTATTGCCCAAAATGAGAACAAGAACAGGGATAATAAAGCTACCTTTGGGTACCTTCCATATTATTCCCTCTTTCATCTCACCACTTAGGGTAAACATTATTCTAAATTTTGAAATTTTTGGTTTCTTTCTTACTTTTTCTCACATATATAAACCAAAAGTCTATATATATTTTAAATGATTTTAAATGTATAATAAAATATTATGTCTCATGTAACAGTGTGACTAGATTTTATTTTTAATTCATATTATATTACTAAGATTTATTTCATATTATTGCAAGCAGCTATGGTTCATTCATTTTTACTGTTATGAAATCATTTGAGTAAAATACTGCATTATTAATTTATTTTTATTTCTTATTTTTAATTATTAGTATTATGGGTACATAAATAGTCATATATCTTTATAGGATATGTGTTATGTTTTTATACAGGCATACGATGCAAATTAATCAAATTGGTAATTGGGGTATCTGTCACCTCAGGCATTTATGATTTCTTTGTGTTAGGAACATTCAAATTCCACTTGTTTAGGTATTTTAAAGTGTACCCTAACTTACTGTTGGTTATAGTCACTTTGTTGTGCTATCAGCCATGCTGTTTTGGTTACTACAGTATGGAGTTAGGTCATGAGATTCCTCCAGTATTGTTGCTCAGGATGCCATTGGCTATTCTGGGTCTTTTGTGGTTCTGTGTAAATCTTAGGATTAGTTTTTCTATTTCTGTGAAGAATGTCATTGATATTTTGATGAAGATTGCATTTAATCCACAGATTGCTTTGGATAGTATGGACATTTTAAAAGTACTGATTCTCCCAATCCAGGAGCATGGAATATCTTTCTATTTTTGTGTGTGTGTGTGTACACTTCAACTTCTTTCATCAATATTTTATAGTTTTCATTATAGACATCTTGCACTTCTTTGATTAACTTTATTCTTAGGTATTTTATTTTATTTGTAGCTATTGTAAATGGGATTCATTTTGGGGTTTCTTTTTCAGACTGTTTACCGTTGTCATAAAGAAATGCTACTAATTTTTTTATGTTGATTTTGTATCCTGCAACTTTACTGAATTTTTTAATCAGTTCTAATAGTTTTTTGTGTGGAGACTTTAGGATTATCTAGATATAAGGTCTTATCATTTGCAAAGATAATTTTATTTCTTCTTTTCCATTTTTGTTGCCCTTTATTTCTTTCTCAAATCTGATTACTCTAGCTAAAACTTTCAGTACTGTATTGAATTACATCAGTGAAAGTGGTCATCCTTGTCTTGTTCCAGATCTTAGAGGAAAGGGTTTCAGTTTTTCTCCATTCAGTATGATACTTGCTGTGAGTCTGTCATATATGGCTTTTATCATGTTGAGATAAGTTCCTTCTGTACCCAGTTTCTTGAGTTTTTATCATAAAGGGATGTTAAATTTTAATGAATGCCTTTTCCGCATCAATTCAAATGAATATATGGTTTCTGTCCTTTGTTCTCTTAAAATAACATATCACAATGACTTACATATGTTGAACCATCCTTGTATCCCTGGGATGAATCCCACTTGATCATGATGAGTAATCTTTTTAATGTGTTGTTTGATTTGCTTGCTAGTATTTTATTGAAGATTTTTACATCTATGTTCATCAGAGGTACTGGCATATAGGTTCCTTTCTTGTTGTGTCTTTCTCTGGTTTGGATATTAGGGTGATACAGGCATCTTAGAATGAGTTTAGGAGTATCCCTTCCTCCTCAATTTTTGGAACAGTTTAAATGGGATTAGTATTATTTCTTCTTTGAATGCTTGATAGAATTCAGCAGTGAAACCATCAGGTCCTAGGCTTTTCTTTGATGGGAAAATTTGTACTATTGCTTCTATGTTGTGTTATTGGTTTATTCAGCTTTTGTATTTCTTCCTGGTTTAATATTGGTAGGTTGTATGTGTGAGGGAATTTATCCATTTCTTCTAAGTTTTCCAATTTCTTGGCATATAGTTGCTCATAGTAGTCTCTAATTATCCTTAGAATTTCTGCAGTGTCATTTATTATATCTTCTTTATTCTCTCTGATTTTATTCATTTGGGTCTTTTTTCTTCTTAGTTGGTATTGCTAAAGGTCTCTCTCTACTTTGTTTATCTTTTCAAAAAAACAACTTTTTGTTTTGTTTATCTTTTATTTTGAGAGGGTTCACTTTGTTTCTGCTCTGATCTTTCTTATTTCTTTTCTTCTAGTAATTTTGGGTTTGGTTTGCTCTTGTTTTTCTAGTTCTTTGAGATGAATCATTAGGTTGTTAATTTGAAGTTTTTCTACTCTCTTGATGTAAGTACTTTTACTGTATCCCATAGATATTAAAATGTTGTTTTCATTTTCATTTGTTTTAATAATTTTTTAAATTTCCTTCTTAATCTCTTCACTGACCACTGGTCCTTGAGGAACATATTGCTTAATTTCCATATGAAGTCTGTTACCCAGCGTGAGTTGATTGTTGTGAGAGGTGAAAGGTGTGGGTCCTGTTTTAGTCTTCTACATGTGGTTATCCAGTTTTCCCAGTACCATTTATTGAATAAGGATTCTTTTCCCCAGTGTATGTTTTTGTCTGCTTTGTCGAAGATTAGTTGGCTATATGAGGATGGTTTTATATCTGAGTTCTTTGTTCTGTTCCACTGGTCAATATAGCTATTCTTGTGCCAATACCAAGCTGTTTTAAATACTATAGCCTTGGAGTATAGTTTGAAGTCTGGTAAATTGATACCTCCTATTTTGTTTTTATTGCCTAGGATTGGTTTTGCTATACGGGGTCTTCTCTGGTTCCATACGAAGTGTAAAATTATTTTTATTGTTCATTTATGTCTTTTTCCCTCAGAAAAACTCCTCTTAGCATTTTTTTGAAGAACAGGTGTGTTGTTGATGAATTCTCTCAGCTTTTGTTTTTCTGGGAAAGTCTTTATTTCTCCTTCATGTTTGAAAGATATTTTCGCAGAATATAATATTCTAGGGTTAAGGTTTATTATTTTTCCTTCAGCACTTTGAATACGTCATGCCACTCTCTCCTGGCCTGTAAGGTTTCCACTGAGAAGTCTGTTACCAGATATATTGTAGCTCCTTTATATGTCAATTTTTTTCTTTTTTCTTTCTTCTCTTAGGACATTTTCTTCATCAGGACTTTTGGGAGCTTTATAATTAAATGCCTTGAGGTAGCCTCATTTGGGTTAAATCTGCTTGATGTTCTATGACCTCTTTGTACCTGAATATTGATATTTTTCTCTAGGTTTGGAAAATTCTCTTTTATTATTTCTTTGAATAAACTTTTTACCCCAATCTCTCTCTCTCTCCATCCTTGTTAAGGCCAATATCTCTTAGATTTGCTCTTTTGAAGTTATTTTCTAGATGTTGTAGGCATGTTTCATTCTTATTTATTCTCTTCTTTTTTCTCTTCTGATTGTATATTTTTAAATAGCTTGTCTTCAAGCTCACCAATTCTCTCTTTTGCTTAGTAAATTCTAATGTTTAGCAACTCTAATGCATTTCTCAATTTGTCAATTGAATTCTTAAACTTTAAAATTTCTGCCTTTTTTATTATTATTATTTCAATGTCTTTGGAATTTATCTGATAGGCTTCTGAATTTCTTCTCTGTATTCTCGTGAAGTTCACTGAGCTTCTTCAGGACAGGTATTTTGAATTCTTTGTTTCAAAGATCACCTGTCTCTCTCACTCCAGGATTGATCACTGGTACTTTATTTAGTTTGGTAAGGTCATGTTTTCCTGGATGTTCTAGATGCTTGTGGATGTTCGCCAATGTCTATGCATTGAAAAGTTAGGTGCTTGTTTTCATCTTTGCAGTTTAGGCTTGTTTGAATCCATCCTTCTTGAGAATGTTTTCCAAATACCAAATTAAATTGAGTGCTGTGGTCTAAGTCTCTGGTCACTGCAGGTGTATCAGCATCGGTGGTGCCCTAAGCCCAGTAATGCTATGACTCTTGGAGATGCCTGCTGGTACCACCCGAATGAACTTGGGTAAGATATACAAGAATTCCCTGGATTACCAGGCATTCTCTCACTCTCTTCCCTCACTATCTGTGCTGGGCTGCTGGAGATGGGGGCACTCCTTCCTGGCCACTTGTGCCAGGTCACACCTGAAGCCAGCCCAATCTCACTCATAGCTAGTGATGACTATTGCCTAGTTACCTCTGATGTTTAATAAAGCTCAAGGACTCTTTAGTCAGCAAGTGGTGAATCCTGCGAGGACTGGGTCTTTCCATTCCAGGTAGCATATATTCCTCTAGCCCAGGATGGGTCCAGAACTGCTGTCCAGTAGCAAAGACCTGGACTAGGGGCCTTAGGAGTCTGCTTGGTAGTTTATTTTTCTGAGGTTGAGTTGGCACCCAAGTTGCAAAACAAAGTCCTCTGAACTCTTCTCTTTCCTCTCCTCAGGTGGAAGAAGATACCCCTAAGCTATGTTGCCTGTAGTTTGCGGTGGGGCGACATAGGAACTGGCCTGGCTGCAGCTGCTGGTATCTCACTGGGTCATATGCACTCCAAGCCCACTGGTTCCAAGCCAGGAAAGCCACAGGAATCACGCAAAGACTGCAGCCCTTGTCACCTGACTGCCTTATGAATTTAGTTATGGCCCCAGGCTGCCCTTTTCTGCTGGTGATGGGGTGAAGGGAAACTTGGGCTTTGAAGTGGAGGATTTCTCTATGGCTGGGATTGTCAAAATGCTCCTTCTATGGGCACCAGTAGAATTCTGACCTGTTCTGTGTTCCTCTGTGCCAAGGCAGCCCTGAGTTTAAATGCAGAGCCCCACAGTCACCTCACTCCTGCCCCTGAGCATGCAGATTCTCTCTCCATTTAGCATGCTGGCACATCACAGCTGGGAAGTGGGGGAGAAGTGGCATAGGCAATGCAAGACTATTTTTTCTGCCCTTTTCAGTGCTCTTGATATAATGTTAAGACCAGGTAGTATCATTGCTCACCTGATTTCTGGTTCTTCTGAAAGTGCTTGCTTGTGTGGATAGTTGTTGAATTAGGTGTTCTTGCAGAGGGACAATAGCTAGAGGTTTCAATTCAGCCATCTTACTCTGCCCCCATAGACCTGCATTATTTATTCATTCTTCTATACATAAATATGGGTTTTTTTTCATTTTTTTCTTATGCACATTACAACTGAGAACATTTGTGTCTGCTTCATATTCAATATCCATATGTAGATTTTAATTCACAATATAAACTACTTTCCAAGGTGGTTTTCCAATTTTTAAATCCAGCAGTAATAAAAAGAAAGTAACTACTGATATACATCTATCATGGATAAGTCTCAAAATCATTAGGCTATGTGAAAAAATCCAGACATAAAGACTGTATGTCTTATTGCAAGAAATTCTAGAACAGGAAAAATCATAGTGAAAGAAAATAAATCAGTGTTTTGCAGGGGCTGTGATAAAAGAGTGAATCATCTGCACAATAGAATAAAAGAAATTTCTGGAGTGATGGAAACGTTCTAAATGTTGAATTTGATGGTGATAATGCAGATATTCATATTTGTCAAAACTCATTAAACTGTTCTTTTAAAATAAGTCGATAATACTGCTTAAAATTATACTTAATAAAGCTTATTTAAAAATAAGACTCAAATAATCCATATCATCTCCAATATATTGGTATTATGAGACTATTTTCTTGTGCCTTGATTACAGAAATTATATTCTTGTTTTTTAATCTGCATATTGAATTTTTTGGATGAGGTTATTTTTTTCAAATACTCATTGAACTAAATGTGTTCCTCCTCTATGAAAATCCTGTTGATGTCACTTGCCTATTTTTATATTGGGTCACGTATTTTATATATATGTTTGTGTGTGTATGTATATAGAGAGACATATATACCTATATAGGTAGATATAGATATATGGGGAGGCTGAGAGAACTAATAGTTCTCTTGGTCTGTATTTTTTAGTATATGTGAGGCTCCCATTAATATTTCCTATGAAGTGTAATTTTCCTAGAAGGGTTTTCAATGGATAATAACGCAGGTATCTTAGTCATAGTTTAAAATTTACAACACTATATCATTCAGCCTTCAAATACTTCTATATCAATTTTTTTTTAAAAAAAAAAACAATTATACTAAGGCTTTTTTCAAAACATGAACACTATTTGGTTATCAATCCAGAATGATTCCTACTAGAATTGCATGAGTTTCTAAGTTTCTAAGCCATGAGTTTCTTAATAGTTACAAGTGGTTTTCAGCATGTTAAGTGGTGAAAATTAAGAGTGATATAAAATATACAGTATGTTTCCTTTTGCTATAAATATTGTTATTTATAAAAGTTTAAAACTATCAAAAGTTAATTTTTTTAAATTTTTTTGTTGAATAATCAACATAGCTTAATGTTGGTTTTGAATTTTCTCACAATTTATCAATTTGGGTGGGCTCAGATGTATGGTTCTACTCTTGGTGACCCTCATATTCATGAACATGGCTATAGTCATGTGTAGTTCAACTGAGATCAGATGGACCAAGATGATCTCACTTATATATCCCATAGTTATTTAGGACTGTTGTCTGAGACATCTGGTTTCAACTCCACCTGGACTCTCTAGATTGGACTCTTAGACCAGTGACAGCATTCCATAAAGGTAAGTCCCATTGTCCAAATGCTTATTAAATCTGTGCTTGAATTATGTTTGCTGATATCTGTAGGGGAGGAAAACTTTACCTCTACCATTTATGGGTTTTTTTTGTCTGGGTCAGAGAATTAAATTGACAAAAGATAGATAAAGGAGAGAAAAGAATACAAATACATTTAATACAGATGCTCCTTCACTTATGATGGAGTTATGATAAACCTATCATAAATTGAAAATAGAGTAAGTCAAAAATGCATTTAATTCTCTTAACCTAATGAACATCATGGCTTAACCTATGTTAAATGTGTTCAGAACACTTATATTAGCCTACCGTGGGGAAAATCTACTAATACAAAGCCTTGATTTGTTGAATATCTTATGTAATTTATCGAATACTATACTGAAGTGAAGAACAGAATGGTTGTGTGGGTGTTCACCATTAGTGTACACAGCTGAAAGTACACTTGGCCTGAAGAATATTTGAAGCATTGAACTTAATTGCTGGATGATGAGGATACCACTACACAAAGGTCATCAGTTTCCCTTTCTTCTGATGAAGCTCACAAATATCTGGTAGAAGACACTGAGGCATTGGCATTTGTTGATGGTTTAACAGGCATAGTATTTTTCTGGAAGATACCAAGTTTTGACTATACAGTGTGCTATTTTCTTTTTATTAAATATTTATTTCAAGCATCCTATATCTTCCTGTTAACTTTTACAAATCTCTCATAATTGATGTCCATTTCTTCTATCATTTGTAAGTCACTGCTAATAGTAGCAAATGCCTCTACCGGTTTCTTTGCTGTGAGCTTTCTGGGTGCCTGGGATATAACTTCTTCCTCTGCTTCAACTTCTTTACTTCTTTCTTTCTCCAGTTTGATTAGCTTCTCATTGGGAGCTATCTTCAGCTTCAATGCCAGTAAGATCATAACTATCCTCTTCATCAATGGCAAATTCAAGTGTTTCCCAAGATCTAATACGTTACTTACTATTTCGTCAACACCAGAATCTTTGTTAACGACTTTGAATGTGTTCACGTCTTCAAAACTTTCTTCCAAATGCTGTCCATGCATTGCACTGCTGTGTGACTGCTTCCCATGCTGCCACAATGTTCTGGATCACATTAGAATGTTAAACCTTTCCACAACTCTCAAAGCCTATGGCCGGATTCTGTTGCTTCAATAGCCTGTGTAAATTTTTGGCATAAATAGTATGCTTTGAATGAAGCTTAGTCCAGGGGTCGTCAATCTTTTTAAACAGGGGGCCAGTTCACTGTCCATCAGACCATTGGAGGGCCAGACTACAGTTTAACAAAAGCTATGAACAAATTCCTATGCACACTGCACATACCTTATTTTGAAGTAAAAAAACAAACG